>PVIU01012138.1:0-61360 GCA_004026605.1 Ondatra zibethicus
GGTGGGCCTTGGACTTCCAACAGGGCAGGGCACCATGCCCTCTTTCAAGGAAGAAGGGGGAGGGAGGAGGGGTGGGGGGTAGTGGGAGGGGACCGGGAGAAGGGGAAGAAAGGAAAAAATTTTTTTTTATCTTTAATTATGTTCTTGAATGGAAAAAATAAAACAAAACAATGTATGGAAAAAAAAAAAGAAAAAAAAAGACAAAAAGGCAGCTTGCTAAACATGAAAATATCTTCACCAAACCCATATCAGACAGGACTGATATCCAAAATATATAAAGAACTCAAGAAATTAGACATCAAAATATCAAATAATTCAATTAAAAATGGGGTACAGTTCTAAACAGAGAATTCTCAACAGAAGAATTTCAAATGGCTGAAAGACACTTAAGGAAATGTTCAACATCCTTAGCCATCAGGGAAATGCAAATCAAAATGACTCTGAGATACCATCTTACACCTATCAAAATGGCTAAGATCAAAAACACCAATAATAGCTTATGCTGGAGAGGATGTGGAGGAAGGGAACACTCATCCATTGCTGGTGGGAATGCAAAGTTGTACAGCCACTCTGGAAATCAATATGGCAGTTTCTCAGAATACTGGGAATCAACCTACTGCACGACCCAGCAATACCACTCTTGGGTATAAACCTGAAAGATGCTCAACCATACTACAAGGACATTTGTTCAACTATGTTCATAGCAGCATTATTCATAGTAGCCAGAACCTGGAAACAACCTAAATGCTCCTCAACTGAAGAATGGATAAACAAAATGTGGTACACATTTGGAGTACTACTCAGTGGTAAAAAAAAAAAAAAAAAAAAAAAAACCAATGACATCTTGAAATTTGCATGCAAATGGATGGAACTAGAAAAACCATCCTGAGTAAAGTAACCCAGATCCAGAAATATTAGCATGGTATGTATCCACTCATAGGTGAATACTAGCTGTAAAGCGAAGGATAGGAGCCTATAATCCATGGCCCCAGAGAAGCTAAGTAACAAAGAGAACCCTAATAGAAACACACATAGATCCCCCTGGGAAGGAGAAATAGACAAGGCCTCCTGTGAAAATTGGGAGCATGGGTGGAAGGAGAAAAGGGAAGGCAGAAGGGGAGGAACAATAAAGAAGGGAAGAAGGGAGGAGAACTAGAGGGAACTATATGGTCCAGATGGGAGAAGGACAGAGACGGAGAACAAGGAAAGAGTTAACTTGATTGAGGGAGCCATTATGGGGCTAGCAAGAAACCTAGCACTAGAGAAAGTCCCAGGAATCTACAAGAATTGCTAAGACCATAAGCAACAGTAAAGAGGGTGCCTGAACTGGCCTTGCCCTGTAGTGAGGTTGATGCCTATCTCAAGCATCACCATAGAACCTATATCCAGCAACTGATGGAAGCACATGCAGTGAACCACAATGGTCCAGTCGAAGAGAGGGAGGAGTGAGAATACAAGCAAAAAGGTCAAGGCTATGATGGGGATACCCACTGCAACAGTTTACCTGAGCTAGTGGAAGCCTTCCAACCCTGGCCTGACAGCAAAGGAACCGGCAAAGGACCAAACTAGGCCCTCTGAGTGTGGGTGACAGGTTTATGGCTGGCGCTGTAGGGCCACTGGCAGTGAGACCAGGATTTATCCCTACTGCTTCTTCTGGCTTTTTGGAGCCCATTCGCTCTGGAGGGGATACCTTGCTCAGCCTAGGTATAGTGGGGAGAGCCTTGGTCCTACCTCAAAGCAATGTGTTAGACTTTGTTGATTCCCCATAGGAAGCCTTACCCTTTCTGAGAAATGGATGGGTAGAGGGATGGGGGGGAAGGCGAAGGGAGCAGGAGGAGGGGAGAAAGTGGGAACTGGATTTGACATGTAAAATGAGAAAAGATAACATTTTTTAAAAGTAAAATAAACATCAAAAAATAAAATGAAAGGACTCAAAACAATGAAAATTATTAAAAAATAAATAAAAAAGAAATCTATGCCAAATTTGCATCACCCTCACTCACTGAAAATGTTCCATGTGAGTAAGTCAGAGGACTTCACAGGCCTCCTCTCATGTTAGCTGTCGTCACCACTGGGCACGGGTTGTCACTCTCTTTATCACCCAGTTTCCAGGACAACTGCCCTCACTTAACTGTCCAATGCAGTTGGCTTCTCCTTGTCTCAGTGCCTATGTTCATATTTTGACAGTGAAAATAATCTTAAAATGGAAAAAAAGTGGATAAATTAGAACCTATGACAGTTTCCGGTGGAAAAAAAATATTAACTCCCAACTTTCATTCAATTTGAAAATAGTATATTTGGGTTTTTTTAGGTGCTTAGGAAAATAAAAGGGTGTACAGAACTTAAAATAACAAGACCCACAAAAATGAAACTGATGGGGGTAGAGAGATGGCTCTGGGGATAAGAATACTTGCTAATCTTTGAAGAGGACATGTGTTTGATTCTCAGAACCCATGTGACACCTCACAACTTTACCCGACTCCAGTTCCAGGGAACCTGATGTCAACTTTCCAGCCAACTTGTGAAGATCTTGTCTGCTGGACCTGGGATCTGATGTCCTGAAAGAATGGAGTGGACCACAGTCTACTGCTGTAGACACCTTACTTCAGTTTCAGTGTGCTTTTATATATGAATATAACAAAGAAAACAATGGTCCAAGGAAGGTTGTGGATTCAGAAAAACATGTAAATAAAAATCAGTAAGCATATACTAAATATTAACATAGCAGTCCTTTCCCAGAACGTTCTCAGGACAGACCAATTTAAACACAATTGTCTGACACGTACTATAGATTATATCTGGGAAAACATGAAAGCAAAGCAGAAGGCCTTTTCCAGATTGAGGGTACACTGACCAGATTGGGTTCTATAGCTATGTTCTGATATACAGCAAGAAAGAAAATGTCTTATAAATTTAATATAAATGTTTGCCACAGGAGGGAAGAAATCACATCCAAGAACAATCCAGGGAACAAAATACACCTGAGGTAAAAGGCCCTCTGCCTTTTTTCCAGGAGTCTTTCTCTCTCTCTCTCTTTCTTTGTCTCTCTCTCTCTTTGTCTCTCTCTCTCTTTGTCTCTCTCTCTCTCTCTCTCTCTCTCTCTCTCTCTCTCTTTTCCCAAGGCATTGCTCACCATACATCCCTCTTTTTTATCATGACCCAACACCTGACATCACTTGACATCACTTTCTACCCCTCCTGGGCACATGTAGTTCCAGACATTCAGAGAAAAGTCTTGTACAAATGGATAAAATAAATACTTTCTTTTTAAAAAAAATCAAATTGCTGAGAAATATAGCTCTATTAAGAAATCCCAAATGTATAGCTCAATAAAAACAATAAAAAGAAGAAAAATAATTTAATTTATTAACTACAAATCCTCTTATAAGCGATATATATTTGTAGGAAGATAAAAGTGATTCATAAAGCACTACTTCAGGCATTCATTCATACTTCTGTTTTGCCTTATGTAGTTTCAGCCTGATTCTGACAAGATTCTTAAAGATAAAGAAGAGCATTTCTGCAATCACTGAAGAAGAACACAACCTGCCCACGAGGGCAAACGATACATATGAGAAGACAAGATTGTCAATGCAGAATTGGAATGGAGACAACTCCACAATGGCCTCAAAAACAGAAAATCCATAGCTCCTCTCTCGGGATCAGTATGGAAAAATAAAGAGTAACAAGGCTCTGAAGAACTTAATAAGATCAGAGGAACGAAAAAGGGTAAAACTCTGCTGCTTGCCTTCTCAGTTGATATATAGTAGGAAGGGATGTCAGGGATCCAGGGGAAAGACCTCATGCTTAAACAAGAACAAAAACAATAACAACAACAAAAGCCTCCTTCCCCCTAACATTTAGATAAGCTTCATGGTGAGTAATGTGCTAGAAGAAAAATGTATGAGCAACACTCCCAAGAGGAAATGCTGAACTTCCTGTACATGAGATAAGTTTTCCACATTCTGTTAGCTGCTTGTATAAAATGTGCCAACACCACATATGTTTCTAGCAGACATATTTCCACTGAACACATTCTCAATCCATGAGTTATTAAAATCGATTGCTGGGGCAGTTCCATACTGTCATGACATCTGTTGAAAGATTTCCCTCTGGCAAATTCAGGGAAATGCAATTAAAGAAAACATGTGGAATGTTTGGAGCCATTTGTATATATCTTAATATAGCTGAACTTCAAGAGCTGCCTAATTGAGGCAAAACATTACCAAGAAAATCTACATTCCCTCCTTGACCAGCATGACAAGATACTCGAATCAGAATCAATGTTTCTGGCACTATATTGTTCTTGAGGGAAATCTCAACAGGGAATCAAGAAATGAAAATAAGTTAGTTTGGTGGAGTTGGCTGCAAAATGTTCCTTAGCTCTGGCCGTTGCTATTCCCCCAGCTCACACTGAGCCCAACTGCTCTCTAGGGACAAGGACCTTACTGACTTGGAAACTAAAGCAACAAGACTTGCCTTGGACACAGCAGCAGTGGGAACAGTTTTTCCTCTATAGATGCATTCTTCAGTGCTTCAGTTCCCAGAAATAGATTATCAGTTATCATAACATTTAAGATGATAATGAATCAAATATTCCATTGGTGCTGAGAATAATCTCATAATGAAGCAATGTCTTTTCTTTTTACTTTAACTATGGAAAAAGTTGCTGGTTATTTTAACGACTGTAAATGTGCAAACACAGTATGTATAGAGAAGATCATGTGAATCATTTTCCTAATTTATTTTGCAGGAATCTACCCAGCTCCTTTGACCTTGAGTTCTTGACCATATTTACAGCTTCCTTTCTGAAAAGAAATAAAAATTCTAGGGCTTTCTAAATTCAGTATCTACTCCGAGTGGTTGACCTAAAAACTCCAAGCAAATGTAAATGGATTGTAGATAATTATGTGCATAAACATTTCCTTGTAAACATGTTCTGTGTGTCGTCAAAAAGAGAGAAATGCAGGGCTCCAGGAAGAGGAGAAGCCCTGGAAGGGAGCTTTGCATTCTAATCACTGAGATATGTGATTGGCTATAAAAGCACTCCAAGTGGAGGGGTCAGAAGGTAAGAAACAGAAACTCTATTGGACTTATCTCTGGGGGCTTGAAGTTAGATAAAGAGTAAAATGCATTGCTACTCTTAAGGTTCTAATACTTATCTTTCTTCATAAGATCACCATGAGAAATTTATCTTCTGCCTCTTAGATTCCCTACAATGATCAGTCTTCAAGAGATGAAGACAGTTTTATGAGACACTGAAGAAAAAATCAAATATTTTATTATAATGTTCTTTAGTCTCACTACAAGCTGGTTATTGAGGAATTTTGGCTAAAGGATGAAAGCTTAAATTATACTACCATCCTATAGATGGATCTACTATGTAAGAATCAGGGTAATGGTCTGACTTGCCTTACATTCAGACCTTCTTGAATCTCTACCAAGAAAGTGAGATAAGCAAAGAGAAAACAAAAAAGGAAGCAAAGTATTTTCTATAACTGCTTTATATGTAAAAACACTGACTTTCAGACAAGAAACGGTGGGCATCAGGTCTTAGGTGAAGCGTCTCCTCACACTCTTGAGAGCTCCACACCTCAACATTTTCTTTTACCCCAAGTTATCAGAATAAAGAGAACTCCTCCTTACAGGGCATTCGAGGAGTGGTGTCTCCTAACAACCACCATCTTCTACCCTGATTGCACTTCATTTAAGCGAAATACCTGACCTCGTGGGGATAGCACAGCTCTATAGCCCCTCTTACCTCACAGATAATGTCAAGCAAGACCCTTGCAGCTTCATGATCATGTAGCTATTTTGAATTTGAAAACTTCTTCATATCTTTCCCTAGTGAAATGCATGACTCAGTTTGCTCTTGCCTTTTCTATAACCTGGAAAAAATTGAAGATGAGTTGTGAAAATTATCTTGAACTTAGATTATAGATTTATCCATCCATTTCTACTTATGATCTTTGGTCAAAGGTAATTGGATAATTTAACTAAGTTGCTCACTATATTTTTGAAAATCTGTTCTTTTGTTCAAGGGTCATTTTACTTGGTCTTGGAGAAAATTGGCTTAAGACTATTACAGAGCCACTTGATTTAATAAAAGCGATGAGCTACATTGCCATTGCATAAGATAGTCAACAAAATTTGAATATTAGACTCAAAGGGTCAGAAAACAAAACTGATGGGAGCTTCATTCCTTTATCCACCTTCTACCCTGAGCTCCCATGCCCCATATTAAAAGCTAGTTGTTCCTCGTGACAGCACAAGGGCTCTATTTTTAGTACACCTTCTTTGTCTTCTGCCTTTGAAGTTACACAGGACAGGGAATTGTACCAATTACAACGAGTAACTGATACTTACTTGGGGTGTGCTGGATTTCTTTTTTTTTTTAACTGTCTTAGTTTGAAAATCTCTTTTTATTCTCTTAAATCTCCTTTCCCATCAGTTCCAATACACACATGGAATGAGAGGGTTTCCAACAGTGGTGGTGCTACTTATGGGAAGAGGGGATTTTTCCAGGTCTTAGTGTCTAAAGTATAAATATCTACAGACATCATTTAAAAATCTATTGCCTTACTTGGTGCCTATTCCTTTAATATAGCACTTGCATATTTTCAGTATTGTTCTAGGCAGTCATTTGGGAACAAAAAAAGAAGACATTTATAGAAAGTTCAGTTTCTTTACTCAGTAAGGCCTTTGAAGTCATAGGTATAGTGATGAGGTAAACTTGGACGACACTCTTACCTCCAGGAATGTTAAGTGTTTTAACAAACACGTGCCAACCTCATCAGTCTGCCTGCCAGTGCTAGTCTGTTGGCAGACCTTCGTTTATTTTCTTCAGACTTTTACCACTACAGAATAAAGATACAAACTGAGCACTCAATGTGTATATCATTTATATTGGTAAATGCCATGCTCTCTTTGTTTTATTTTTTAATTTTCTAAGATATTTAGTATCATTGTGTGATTTCAATATTAAATGACTAAGAACTGAGTTTTAAAAATGCAGTTTTTAGTAGTGTTGGAGGTTATCATGGGAGCAAATTTTCTCATTTTTATTGAGAGAGTAATTTTCTGTATTATAAGAGAATTACCTGTCTACCTGTATATTTACCTGTTTCCTTAAATAGAACTGGAACTCTACTGTATTTTGATACATAGAATAATCTTAATTCTATAGAGTATAACTTAAAAGTGTTTTTATATTTTAATTCACAAAAGAACTTGTGTCTTATTACTAACTAGTTCTTACAAGTTAATTTAACCCATAATTCTTATCTATGTTTAGCCATGTGTCTTCGTACCTTTTCTCAGTAAAGCATTCTCATCTTTCTTCCTCTGCATCTGTCTGACGACTTTGTCTCTGCCTTTTCTCTTCCCATAATTTTCCTATTCTGGTTACCCTGCCTATAATTTCTGCCTGGCTACTGACTAATCAGCATTTTATTAAACCAATATGAGTGACAAATTCTTACAGTGTACAAGAGCATTATTCCACAGAATTTCCCTTTTTCTTTTCAGAACAAGAACCATGAATCTAATCCTTGTTTAGCTTTTTTTCCTGACCATTATCTAAAACAACTTGTAACCAACACTCTAAACAAAGACAAACATCCATAATCCATTTTTTGGAAATGTGGGTGTAGTTTTCTAGGCTACTTCTGGCTAATTGGGGATACTGGTAATCTTATGGGGACCCAAAGAAAATTTAGGATTATAGTCAAGTCCTGACTGCAGTATTCTGTGAGGCTTGATTATCTCAGCCAGCAACCTTGAAATTGTTCTGGATGCAAAACTCCGAAGAAACTACAACAAAGGTATTCTGAAATGCTGGATCATCTGGGCCATCCATTCCCATTGGAGATTTTTCAAGGGGTCTTCCTCAACCAAATCTTATTTTTCTTATCCCAGAATGAATCTACAGCCTCTCATTTCCTATAGAAACAAAAGCAAAACTATTCTCCAAAGTAACATACCTTTTGACTTAACTTTTGAAGTCACAGTATTTTTAAAATATATAGGTTGGATTAATCCAGCAGCATTTATAATCAAATGTCTTTTAGCAGATGTTGCTCCTTCATAAGTGAGTCAGCACCTCCATATGGAAATGAAACCCTTAAGGAAAACCAACTCGCAGAATCATTTAATTTTCCTCATTTGGTTCAAAAACATGCCATGTACTCTGCCATGCTTATTTTTCATTGTTTTGCAGGTTTTGCTCAAATAAAAACCTAGAAATCGCCCTCAATACTTGTAAGAGCAACATGAGATAGCATTGCAATACATATGTCATTCTGGAGGCACAATCTTCTGTTAGTAGACATAGGGGGGACTTTAATATTTGAAAATCACAAATAATACTTAAATATACTTTATGCAATTTTAAGTGTGGTTTTAAAAAGAGATTTACCAGTTTACAATCCTTATCTACTACATGTTAGAGTCTTTTTTCCTACACCTTCAACAAAATGTAGGAAACATAGTATTTTATATATATTTGACAAATGAAAGTTATATATTACCATAGTCTTGCTTTGATTATTTTTTGCTCATTTATTTGTTTGGATCTTGGTATTTTGCATTTTAAGTAGGTCTTTAAATATTATGGACCTATCTTACAGGTTATTCTAATCTCATTAATTGAGGTGTTCCATCATCCCATCTTCAGAGAACATTGTAGTTAAGAATCACAAGTTTAGGGGATAAACCATCCACCTTTATAACATATATAAGTGAATTATAGGTTAATTTAATTATAATATGGCCAATGTTTATGGTGCTAAGCATAGTATTTTCCTTTTTGTCTCCTATTGCTATTTGCAATTTACCACTCTCTCTAAAAAATAAAAAATAAGCAAGGTAGAGTACATGGCATGTTTTGAGTCAAATGAGGAAAATTACATGTTGTGTCCATTAGTCCTTTTACATTCTTGTAGAATCGTTGGAGATATATACATAAAAGTGATGATAATTATCATCTGCTGGAAAGTTGTGGGAACCTCCAGGATGAAGACTAGAAATAAGCTGTGTTCCCTAACAAAATCGTTAGCTTCTAAAATTTTGTGACTATGTTCTGTTTACAAAAATTTAAATAGGAATAGCATGAAAGAAGAAATGGTGTGAAGTAGAAATAAATTGAAAAGCAAAGAAATAAGATTTTGAATCTCCAGGTAGAATTGCCAAATAAACTATAACTTAGAAAAATATCTCTTACAACGTCTAACTAAATGGCAGATTGGTGTGTGCTCTACCTGGGCCTATGAACTTGAAAGTTCAAAAACAGTGCCCAGAAGAACTGAGTAAGACCTAATGGCAGTGAAAGAATGACTTTTAAGTTAAAGAATCCATGATGCTGATACATTATAACGCTGTTCCTAAAGTTTCTTCAAAGCAGAATTTAAAGTTTCTTCTCATTTTGAAATTTAAAATTCCACCTTGTTTTATTGCACATTAGAGGCTTAAGTGTTCACTCTTAGCAGTGTTTGAAAGCAGAAGCAAGCCTGGAAGAAACACGTCTGGATGATGAAGATACTGTTAACATCTGGATGTCCTGAAGCTGATGCCCGACGGCACAGTTAAGCTACTTGAACTATGTGTATATGTTACAGTCACTTTCCATGCTTCTTATAGTCATTTTCTTTCTCTGTACATAAGATACCAGAAATATTTGTGATAATTTTACCCAAAGTACTGTCTCTAGGTTTTTGTGATGGTTGAACTTAAAGTCATTTTTATATCTTCTTCTTTATGGTACTTTTGGAATTGTTTAAAAACATTCAAATTTAAGAAAACAATGAGGCTGTAGTTATAAAGATGATACTTGGTACATACCAAAGGGCTTTCAGGACTGTAGTGAAATAAAAGCAAATAGACAATGCAGATGACACACTTCCAGTGACTGTCATTTTCTTCATTTCCTTAAATGAAAAAGATATCTGTGATAAAAATAATACCTAACTTGACAGTGTTTGTAGTTCTGAAATGATAAATTGGGCTCTTGTGACCAACCACGATGCTCTACATACAGAGAACTGGGAGTGTTGACAGGGAATTTCCCCAATGTTAGCTGTGCAGCAGAATCATAAAGTCGAAAGCTTTAAAAGAACTTGGAGGGTCTCAAGCCCCATGAGGGCTAAAGAAGGTTTAAGTGTTTCCTTATTTGTGATCGACTAGGCTGAAGAGTAAAGTGCTTTTATCCCCATGCTTGTCTCTCATAGTCTACATGTGAAGTTGATATATTAAAAGTCTCTCTCAAGGAGATGGGGAGGTAGGAGAGGCTGGCGAAATTCTCAGGGAAAGTGTTCTTTCCGGAGAGGTCCCAGAGAGCTGCCTTACTCCTTCATGGTGGGGGAACACAGCAAGGACAGTTATGTATGGACCAAGGATGAGCCCCCGTGTATGTTGACTCTGCCCACACTGGAATTACTATGCCAACTATTGTGGCAAGAAAACAAAATGTGTGTTAGAAAAGGATGTAGGGACGACTCTTCATTATAGTTAAGATCCGGGATCTATTTAGAATTGATACCCTTGAGGAATTCTCTATTTATTTCTTGGTTTTTTTTTTCTTATTCATGTCTTATACATTTTCCTACAATTTCATATATCTTGAAATATGAAGTTACAGTATTATGATTAAAAACTCAAAACCTATGAAATGTAATCTTCACCTTCATGAAAAATGGCATCCATCAACAATGTAAAAAATATAATCCATAAAGATTTTAGAATTTTTTAAAAAAAAAGTCAGGCAGTGGTAGTGCACACCTTTAGTCCCAGCACTCCGGAGGCACAGGCAGGTGGACCTCTGAGTTCTGAGCCAGCATGGTCTACAGAGTAACAGGACAGACAGCCAGGACTACACAGAGAAACCTTGTCTCAAAAACAAAAACCCAAATAACAACAACAAAAACTGGTCAGTGCATGATGGATCCTGCCAGCCTCTGTGGTGGGGACAAGGAAGTAAAGGACCATGAGACCTGGGGACTGACTCAGGAGCCTGATGGGGCTTAAGGTCTTCCAGAAGCAGGAGTTGCTGTCACCAGCTCCTTGTTTTCTGGCATGAACTGGCGAACACTCACCTGTTACTATGGTGACAGGCTTTCACAATATCCTTTAGCCGAAGCAACGTGACCACAGCCAGACTGACTTCAGACTCAAGCTATTTCAGCAAGCAGCAACAACGGGGAAAACAAAGTACAGCCAACTCCCAATAAGCGCATGTGGAGGCTTCATATTAGCTAAGTATCTAGGGACTGGGGGGCTGGATATGGGAAAGACATCAGGAACGTCGCAGAGCTCCTGAGGATGCCATTTTTCATCCTAATTCCAAAGGAGTAAAAGAATCACATATGTGTCCCAGCAGGGCTGGGAATGAGAAGGTCACAAGGAGTCTTAAGCTCTTGTTCCTTGTCAAATTTCCGAACATTGAGCTCTCTTCCCCTTTCTGCCTTCTTAACTTCACTCCCCACTCTCCAAATTTAAGAGAAGGAATTATAATGTGCAAAATCCTTCTCTAAGCTCTTTCTTCTGTGACAGACAGCAATGACTTTTGCATGTGTAACACTTCCCCCTGAACAATTTCTTTACTTTGACTAACAAGGAAAGCTGATGAGAAATCAGGCTGGTACTACTATTACAAAGAGTGAGGCAAGAATGGCATACTTCACAGATTACACTGAATCCCCAACATTCTGGCTTATTTTTACTCTCTCTGTCTCTCTGTCTCTCTGTCTCTCTCTCTCTCTCTCTCTCACACACACACACATGCATGCACACACACAAATACATGCATGTGATTGAAAAGTATAAAAAGTAGAAATTTGATTCCACAGTATATGCAATGTCAACGAATTAGTATTAATCATATCAAAGTATAATGAGATTTTACAAGCCACCAGCAAAGTCTAAAAGGAAGGAAAGGGTATTTTATAAAATGAGAAGACATCAGCTAAAATCATTTAAAATGTCCTCAAAATAACACCACTTCAGAGGTTACAATAACAGAAGGAGATATTTGTTAAAACCTTTAAATATTCAATAGAATACATTCATCTAGGCCATAAGTACACATAAATCCCAGTATAAGAATATAGAGGATTCAGCCTTTGGAAGGCTTTTGACTACACATACACACACATATACAGACACATACACATACACACTATATACATAAATATATAATTATGTGTGCAATTATATATGTGTGTGTAATATATATGTGTGTATATAATTAGGTATAATACATAATATATGTATATATGTGCATATGTAAGTATGTGTGTAATATATGTGCATATATGTGCATATATAGATAGTGTGTGTGTGTAGTACATGAGTTCTGTAACACAGGGTTTTAATGCTGACCCAAGAGAATAACAGAATTCCCCAGTGGTAGGCATTGAAAACTTCCCTTGTCGAGTTGTTGGTTGGAGGAATCCCATTGCCCTTTGTTGCCTACCAGAACATGAAGGTAAGACCCCATTGCTGCAGATACCACATACTTTTGACATGGTATTTTCAGGAATTCATCTAGAGTTGACCTGAACACCACCTCCCACATAATGGCTCTCATAATAGCTGAAAGTACAATGCAAGCTACCAAGGGAGGAGGAGAACAGCCAGTAGTCCTTCTGGGCTGTAAACACTAACAATGCCTGATCCAGCAAAATATCCCTGCTGGTGCAGGAGCGGCACTTACAAGTGGGAAGTTACCATTCTCTACCTAACTGTACTTAATGGCCTCTCTAAACGAGGGAATACATGCCTGGAACTATATAACCTTTAGCTAATCACCCATGGCTGAAAAGGTCATGTCTCTAGTGGAGAACTTACTAATGCCATTTTCCTAAGCCAATGTGATTTCTAATTTGTTCTTCTTCTCATGCCCAAGGATAGCTGTAGACCCCTCATCAAAGATATTTCTTGCAGCAACAAACAGAAACTTTCCCGAAACTCAGAACTGGTTAAAATGCAGAGGCTTGGGAATACATCCGGGATTGTGCATCTGACCTACAGCCAACGCTATGGGTTTAAGTGTGGGGAGGTATCAGCAGCTAGGTCATCCATCCGCAGTTGTTGTTTTAAGAGTTATAGCATCATAAATAAGAAACTGACTGTGTTGATCTTATCTCTCTATGAAAGCATTCTAAGCCAAAGAACTCTACCCAAAGAAAGATACAGGAAGCATAAATAGGAGCTGAGCCTCCTTCGTTAAGGGTGTCCCATAAGCCAAGTCAGTTTCTCAGTTTTAATTAGATTTAAATAGGCAGCCACCACACACAAGTTCTAAAACTAATTGCTACTTAGTTTATTATTATTCATTCTTGTACAAATTTTAACATTATAATAGTATTGTTTCCTAAACTGCTGCTTCTGGAAGAGTGGGTATAACATCTAAAGATTTTTATACATGTAAAGGAAAACTCAGTAAACTTGGTTGAAATTAAAATCTCAGTGGAACCACTAATTTGCTATGTTAATTTACTCAGAACCTGGACTGTAAAGCCTATCAGTAAGATTCCTTTGGAGAGCTACATTTAGTTAACTTCCATGGAAAGGACAATGAGGTGTTATTCTGCTTGTTAATCTCTGCAACTAATATTTGATGTCCCCGTTTTCACTTTTAATTAGTACAAGAATTAGTAACAGGAACTAATTCTCTTGCTTGTTTAGTTTCCCCACCATCATCACAGCCCCTTTGCTCCTCAAATCTGAAGACATTGATGCATTCGAGTGTAGTGAAGCCTCAAGTGAGTGGCATCTCCTTTGTGGTTATAGTCTTTGCAGATGTGGAAGCTCATGTCTTATACACTAACTTTATCTGAGTTCTTCCCTGAAATGCTTCATTTTGAGTTTCTTCTTAGGCAACACAGCTTTCACTCTTTCTGCATGCCCTGGGCTTTTATACAGTAAAAATGCCTTGCTTCATTACAGTTGAGTTGCTTAAGTGATGTGTTTCTTTAATGTGACATGGTGGCAGTGTTTTGTCCTGTCTAAAAATCATTCCCTGAAACTCTTTGTATTACAAAATTGTGTCCAAACAGACAACCACAAACATTCAAAACTTGAGGAGTTCAAAAGCTTCCTTCCCATTAAAGTGTTAGAACATTACAGCATTCCAACTTATCTTCGGTTCCCAGGCTAACTGAATTGCTGACTCATGCTGACTCACAAATGGGTTTTGTCCCTGAATATTGTTTTTCTTATTTCCTTAAAATTAACTTGAGACAATGAAACATAAAGACAAAATTCTCTCTGTAGCTTCCATTAATAGTTTGAGTTTTGCCCCTCATTCACCAAAATTAATTTCTCAAGTTGGAATTGCCAAAACAATATAATACAAGTATTAAAAAATGCAATTCCCTGAACTATCATAGTTGTCTTGGGCATAATATGTCAGAATCAGACATATATGCCTTTCCACAATGTCCAAATTTATTGAAATAAAGTAAACTCGCTACTGCACATTAGCCTTATTGTAAATTTGTCTTGTAGTCTCAACTTCCTTTCATAGTTGTCTGTTAGAAGACACTAGTTCTTTTATTCCGATCTTCATTACTAATATTTACTTCTAGATCATACATTATATATCACAAAATACTTACATCTTTATATATGCAGGTTACAGAATGACTGCAAAAGAATTAAAGGGGCTACAGTAGTGTTCAAGGGATTTGAACATGTTTTACTAGATGAAGAAGGCTGGTAGACATGCAAGCAAGGTTATATATGGAATCCTATTGGAGAAGATGCCACAGAGCCCAACTCCCAATGACAGAGATGCTCTGAGGCAATGTTCAAGGCCAGGTATGGGTGGAAGAACAGATGGACAGCAGAATGGACAAAATTAGGGTAGGCTTTGTCAGCTGTGGGGACCAAGCTGAGCTAAAAACTCAAGGACATTTGAGAGTTCCCTACCTGTCAGTCTTTTGACTCTCATACTCAGGGGCCAGATGGCAGGCCAATGAGGCTACTACTATCATAGTGTTAGGTGTCTTTTCTATGGAGTCTGGATGACATTGTTACAGAGTTGGTCTGTGGCCTGGTACATTCTATAAGTTCCCAGACCTAATTTTCTTGATGTGCTGTTAATATGTCCATGTGCTCATATGGTCCAAATTTGCTTTGATAAATCTACAAGGTGTTATCATTTTACTTTTAGAAATCAGTTATTTATCAGTCTGTGCCTAATGGGTGATACTGGATAGGTAATGTGGTATGTATGTAAACAATGAGGTACAGTAATCTTGTCTCAGTGTTTTCATTAAATTATGGCCTAAATGCTGCTTATAAAATGGTATCACAGTGAAAGGGAAACTGTGATCAGAATAAATTGTATGTATATAATATATATACTATACATATGATATATACATACATGTTACACACACATATTGCCATGGTTTAGGTAAAAATGTTGCAGGTCCCCTAGTAGCAGCAGGCAGCAGGCAGTGGGACCCAAGACCATGGCAGGTCACCAAGGCAGCCAATTCCCAGGCAGGAAGCCATGGCAGGTCAGAGACCAAGATGGATAGGCACACCATGCAGGGTGAAGTTGGATATTTATTTAGTGGGTTATGGAAGGATGGGGAGAAGGGGGAAGAGCAGAGAGAGAGGCAGAGAGGGGGGGTGGAAGGGGAGAAGTGGGGAGGAAGGAAAGACAGAAGCTGCCTCTTCAAGAGAGAGATGGAAAAGAAGGGACTCAGGCTGGAAGCTGAAGTTCAGCTTGTCTCAGTGGACAGGGGAGGGAGTGGATGTGGCTTGTCTTTTAAAGGGACAGGATAGACCATTACATTTCTATCTCTTTTTTATAATAAAAAGGTGGGAGGTTAGGTACAACAGGTTAAAGGAATTGGGGAGGCAGATTCTTAAGACTGCTTCCTGCTTATTTGTGGGTGTCGTCTCAGGGGGGAACCTGAGAAAGCTAGGTGCTGATCACATCCTGGGGTAGCTTGTCTCTTTGTTCCTATCTGGTGTTTGTGGTATGGACAGGGGAGGAAGTGGACATGGCTTGTCTCTTAAAGGGACAGGACAGACCATTACATATATGATATGTATAAATCTCAAATATATGTGTGTATGTATACATATATATAAAACCATTTCACCTAAAAAAGCTTCCCCCTGTTTCAAATATGCTGCAAATGACAGGATTCATTCTGCATTATGGCTGAATACTCCTTTGTGTACATGTCCCATGTCATCTATACCAACTTATCTATTCCCTGACATCTAGGTTGATGTCATATCTTAGCTATTGTAAACAGAGTCACAGTAAACATGATGTACAGATATCAGCATGACATAAAGTTTTACATTCTTTACATATATTCCTCAAATTTAGATAGTTGAATCATATTGTAGATATATTTTAAGTTTCTTGAGGAAGAACTTAGGGTTCATTGGGACTGACGTAAACTGAATCTGTCTTTTACTAACACAGTCAAGAAATTTACAGTGTCAATTGTTTTCTTGTGATGTAATCAAAAAAATAAAATTGAAGCAGCACATTAACAAGTCTGAGCTAAAAAACTCATGTAACTTATGCAGAAAGGCAACATCTGGGCCCATAAGTGTTGTCTGACTGCACCACAAGTGGATCAACCTCGACGAAAATACCTCTCACCAGGGTAGAGGCATGGGGATTCAGAAATATAGTAAAGAATATGAAGACACAAATGAAAATAATAAAATGAAGAAACATAGGATAGTATCAGGAGGGAATTCCAGTGAGTACTAAAAATTTACCTGCATTTAATTTCTAACTGTTTAAAATACATCTGACCCCAAAAGGTAGGAGAAAGACAATAGATCACATTAACATGATACAAGGAAATGAACATACCAATTCAAAGTTGTGGACTACATTCATAGTTAAACATTCTGTTGCTAGAACAAAACAAGTCACACTTACACCCTAGACCAAAACATTCTATAGGCAAACCACTCCCTGGATGGAATCCAAAGCTATCTCCATAAAAGGAACTGGAACTTAGTTGGATCCTTAGATTTTTGTTTAAGGTAGGAACAGCTCTACTTCCCTATGCCTGGAGCGCAAGAGCTGGCAATTAGCCACACCTGTTGATAATAACCTTGAGAGAGCAGAATTCTCTGGCCAACTCTAGTGGGGCCTTTGTTTGAGGTAGAAGCACAATAACCTTGTAAATTCTCTCTGACCTTTGGTCAACATGGAAATAAGCTCATAATTTCGGGCCTCCACACATAAATATATGTAGTTCATATGTTAGAAATGAATTTCTTTTCTGTCAGCGTTCATTTATTAGACAGATAAACAGTCCTTATCTTCTGTGATTAATCGGTATTGTCTGATATAGATAATCCTTATCATCTGTCCTGGGATTATTGCTATACCCTCTGTGGAAAGCACACTAGTTAACTTAATAAAACTGGGTACTTGCCCACAATCTTACAAATATGTAGAGACTGAACTTGCAATTAGTAAAATAAGAGCCTCTTACCTATACATTGTTCTAAATCTTCAAACTTTGAGTCATTAAAATACACATTTTTACATGCTGTTCATAACCAAAATGTCTGCAAAAACTAGTTACTTGTTATTGCTTACGAACACTGCTGACTAACATTCTGCTCTTTATCTTTGTCAGACACTTCTTATTGCAAGAGGTGGGGATTAAAGAAGACACTCTTTATGAAGCTAAGAGAAAGCTGTGAGTACTCAGATGTGGGTGGGACATCTATCTCACCCTACATCCCTAAGGCTCAGAGAACACCTGGAAGAAGGGTGGAGAGAATGGAAGACCTCGAGGATGGGAAGAGAGCTATGAATGCTGTCTTCTGGGTGCAGCATGGCTGTCACACACATCAATTCAAAGCAAGTGTTTTCATCTGCATAAGATCAAGCAAACTAAGAATTCCAGTATGGAGGGATGAGGGGATCCTGATGTCTTAGCCCTATTGAGGCACATTGGCAGTTGATGGTATCTGGGGCTTGGGGAAAGAATCACTTCTCTTTTAGGGATATAGCCAGTGTTAGAGTCCCTCATACCCCAATTGAGTGAGTGATAAGAAACACAGAACAGGCAACAAACCCACTTAGGAGTTTTTTTTTTTTGGGGGGGGGTGTACAGGTCTGGTGAGATTGGTGTGCAGAGAGAGAGAGAAAGAGAGCTGAAGATGGTACGTCCAGCTTTTAAAGGCCACCTAGTGCATGTGCACAGGGTTGATGTGGCTGCATCATACGCAGATGCAGATGACGAAGCTCCCACATGTACACAAGGGCTCATGCAGCTGCATCATATGTAGATGATGCCACTATGCCACATGTGAGTCAAACCTGAGGGCTTGTCCACACATGTGTGGCCCTGGAACCTGGAAGTATCAGCCAAACTGTGGCTGAAATCATAACATTTCACCCTTTGGTTTATTATAAAACTTTGGGGAGTTTGGAATCTTTAGTAGGTGGGAATGGGGCATCATAAGGTCTCTCATAACTGCTTCCTGCTGATTTTGTGGGCATCATCAGGTTTCTTGAGACTGCTTTTTGCTGATTTTTGTAGGCGTCAGAGAGTTTGAGATGCTTGATACCTCCTGGGGAGGTTGATTAGTTTTGTGTCTTTTTCCGGGCTCTGTGGAACTCACTGGCTGGCAGTTTGGACCTTGCAAGATGCTGGAAAGGCAGAAAATTATGTCTGGAAAAAATTTTAGATCCTGGTGATTAAGGGAGGAGAGTCCCAAAGTGGAAGGAAGATAGAGGAGGATTTTTGGGGGGGGATGGAGGAGGGAATTTCCCAGGGGTTCCTGAGACCAAGAATAATAAGGGAAGAATTAAATGATACTTATTCTGGGTGAGACTGGTGTGTTTAGATAGGTCCAATTGGCTCCCTGAAGCTTATTAAAAAGTGTTGGAAAAGAAATAAATTTTAGACATATTAAAGGCTTATGATTACGATGGTATAGTGTTGGAATAGAAGACAGTGGGGAGGAGAAAGGAAAATAAGGGGGAATTATTAGAAAGGGGAATTATTAGACCCCTCAGTGTTTTACCTGAAGCAAATCTTAAAGCACTTGTTTTCTTTGGCATCATGGTTTTACCTTAACATCCAGGAGACACCGCAGTCAGTGATAAACCTGCTATTTCAAAGTCTGTTTTGTGGGTATTTGGAGTCTGAATATCTCCAAACTCGTTACTGTTTCTTACCACCTGGGTTTTTGGCAATCCTTGTACCTTTGGCTCTATGTTTAATGATAGCCCCTGTAATAACAGCTTAGTGGTTAACTGGAAATTTAAGTATGGCATTGGAGATATAGAAAAGTTGGTAAAGCATGTAGGAAAAAGAGGAAGAGGGAGAGTATATGAAGTTTTTGGCACAGGAGAGTTGAGTACAGTGATGAAACTTTTATTTTTCTGGAACTGGAGAAAAAGTGGCTGATCTTGGTGTCCTCTGGAACTTAAGGTAGCAGGGCCCTGTTTGGGTTACCATATACGAGGGGGTATCTTGAGTTAGAAGAGTATAAGGTTCAAGGTGAGATAGGTGGATCCAATGAGAGAGTCCCTTGAGCTTAGAAACTGTGGGGGTTACAAGAATTACCTTAAAGGGGCCCTGCCATTTAGGGAAAAGGGGTGAGGGGCATTGGTCTGGGGGAGAGAATAGTACCCTATCTCCTATTTTAATCAGTGGTGGGCATGAATTGGCACATGGTTGAGGTAATGAGTAGTTAGTAAAATCCCATAACAGAGAGCAAAGATGCGATAACAGCAGAGTAAGCAGGTGATTAGGAAGGGAAGAGGTTTTGGGTGAGAGGCCAGGGGTTAAAACTGGCTACCCATACATGAGTTCAAAAGGTGAGATGAAAAGGGGGCTTTTGGGGAGAGCCCTAAGCCTAAGAAGGGCCAGAGGCAAAAGTTTTACCCAGTCAAGATGAAGCTTCTATGACCCTTAACAAGAAACAGTTAGTTTGTTTTACCTTTTCTGAAGACTGAGGATGGTATGGGATATAAAAAATGCCAGCGAATATTAAGAGCCTTAGATAAAGTTTGAAAGATCTGGGAGGTAAACTCTGGGCCGTTATCTGACTGAAGAGAGGTTGGGATTCTAAACCAGGGGATAGTTTCTCAGAGAAGAACATCAGAAACTGTCTGGGCCCTCTTGTTAGTGGTAGGAAATGCTTCAGTCCACCCAGACATGGTGTCCACTGAGACCAGGAGATATTTAACTCATCTGACTGTGGGCATATGAGTAAAATCCAGCTGCCAGTCAGTTCCTGAAATGGAGCCCCTGGCCTGGTGGGTGGGAAAAGGGAAGCTACAATATTTGTTCTTGGGATCTGACTTTTGACAGATTTTACAAGAGGCAGTGATAGCTTTAAGAACTCTAAGTCCTCAGGGGTGGCGTGGAGGTGAGCCTTGACAAAATAGAGTTTTGCTATTAGGATGAAAGAGCTTATGTAGATAGGACAGATTTGTCAGGTGTCAGGGGGTATCTGCAAGAATGTGGGCTGTACTATACGAACCCCCTGAGGTGATTGAGGTAGGTTTGGGCTCTGGAATGCTGTTGTTGTAGCTGCTTGGTCAGTCCAGTTATTTCCCTTGGAAATAATGGAACTGTCGGTCTGATGAGACCGACAGTGAATGATTCCTATAGCTTTGGGTAGATGAGAGGCTTTAAACAAGTTTATAATGTAACCTGAGTTAGTTATGGATCCTCCTTTTGTTTTAAGAAGCCCATACTCCTTCCAGATAGCTGTGTGGAACAGGAGGATATGAAAGGCATATTTTGAGTCTGTGTAAACATTTAAAGATTGTCCCTTTGTTAACTGGAAGGCACGGGTAAGAGCTATTAATTCAGCCTACTGATTAGTGGTATGGGCAGGGAGTGCCTTTGCCTCCACCACCCCGTATCTGACCCTATGGCATACCCTGATCTACAGGTCTCTTCACGTAAAAAGGAAATGCCATCTCTGTACCAGGTATAAGCGGCCTAGGACAGTTTGCCTTCCCGTATATGTGTGGGGTGGAGCAGTAGATCCTCTAAGGTTTCTATGCAGGAATGAGATGGGGAATAATTAGTGTTGGATTGAGGTAGGAGATTTGAGATATTAAGGGGTGGGCAGCATTGGAAAGTGAGTGTGGCATCTTCTACTAGTGCCACCTGGAGGGAAAGAACTCAGGAAGGGGATAAGGTTTGTAAGCCTTGGTAAGTTAAGAGATGGGACAGACTCCCTATGGCATCTTGGACAAGGTCTCGCAGGACTGAGATAGGGATTAGCGCATGTTTAGGCCCAGTGACCAATTCTACCACATTTGAAACACGGGTTTGGCCATTCCTGAGCCCTGGGGGTTGGGGGTAAGGGAGCAGCATGAACAGCACGGATCGGGCAGTCTGTCACCTAGGCTGGTCGGAAGGCTATGGCTAGCACATGACAGTGATAGTTGCAGGCTTTGACATTCCTCCCATGGTGCACCTTAAAAGCCAACTCTAAAACTTCTGCCTGTTGGGTCAAGGGGCCTATCTCCAAATGTCTAAGTTTAGCCTTAATGTCAGGGTAGCACTGAGAAAAAAAAAAATGAGTCACGAGCAACTGTCTGCATTCAGTGGTTTCTGGATCTAAGTAAGTATATTGTAACAGGGCTTTCGTGAGGTGTTCCAAAAACGCAGAAGGATTTTCCTTCATATCTTGAATGACCTCTGAGAGCTTATTATAGTTTACTGGCTTGAGGGCAGCCTTACGGAGACCTGTCAGGAAGCAAGTCAAAAACTGGTCCCTAGCTAAAATCCCACCTGGGGTGTTATAATCCCAGTGTGGTTTCTACTCAGGACCGCCTCTGCCCCCAGAGGGTGTGTTGCACGTGTTTGGTGAATCTCGCCTGCATGTAGTCTGGCCTGCTCCCAAACTTGCCTGCACTCTTCAGAAAGTAGGTTATTAGATAGGATCATATAGATATCATGAAAGGTGAGATTATAAGACTGGGTAATGTATTGAAACTGATTTATGAAAGAGGTAGAATTCGATGTATAGGACCCCAGTTTTGGTTCTATATGGGAGAGTTCTGAGAGGGAGAAAGGAATGTGTGCCCTGACCAGTCCATCTACGCCGGCCACCTCTTACAATGGGAAAACTGCAGCCAGCTTGGCTTCGTCAGGGTTGGGTTCCATAGCAGCATGTGAGCATGTGAGAGGAGGGGTAAAGGTGAGTACCAAAGCTGGGCAGCTGCTGTGGCCAGGTACCAGAGAGGAAGAATGATCCAGCGGGCCTGATGGAGTGGGTGCAAGCAGAGGGAGGTGGTGAGGCAGTGGGAAGTAAAGGAGCGGAAGTATCTGCCTGCTGAGGTCCGGAAGGTGTGGATTCCTTAATAGGGTCCAGAGCAGGAGCTGAAGGAATGGGGATAGGAGCTGAAGGAGCGGGGGTAGCTGCCCACTGAGGTTGAAAGGGCAGGGGTTCATTAGCTGGGTTCAGAGTGGAAATGGAGTGTTCTTCCAGCTCAGATGGCATAGCCAGGAACATGTGTGCAGGCAAACAACTTGCAAGGACAAAGAACTTAGGCTTAGAGCTTAGATAGTAAAAGGCTTGTATATAAGGAAACTCCTTCAATTTGCCTGTGCGCTGACAGTAATTAGAAAGCTCCTGTAGAATATTGGGATCAAAGGTGCCATTAGGCAGCCACTTGAAATTGTTATCTAAATTGTAACAAAACCATTTTTTTTGAACGAAGATGGACAAGTGTGGGAACCTGTAAGTAGGGCATTAAGGCCTGGGGTTTCAGGGCCTCTAAAAGGCATCCTGGGGAGAGGCTGGATTGATAGTCTTGGATGGCTTGATACACATAGCTGAAACCATGAAAATGGCGACACCACAAGGCTTATAGGGGGACATCTCCCCCCATAGGTGGGGTGGGATGGTGGTGAACACCACAGGGCTTGTAGATGAGCGTCCTCTATCTACAGTTGGGGTGTTAAAGCCCGACTGGCTTCAGTCCAGGTGACTGGGAAGCCAGAGAGGCTAATGACCAAGCAGTCTCTCACAATGGGGATCACTGACGAGTGGTCCCAAAGAAAGGAAAAAAAAAGCGAAAGAAAAATCTGAGGGACCCTGGGCCCCCAGTTGCAGGAGGACTGACCCTGGATTGTCCAAACACGATTTCAGCTAAGGGAAGTAATCCAGAGATGAATGTCAGTACAGGGCTCAACTGTAGCCATGAAGGCCATGGTTGGGGACTGCTCCCTGCCCCCCATTTCTAGGAACACCAGAAGATTGCCAAGAGCTCAACAGTAAATTCCTTGGTTTCAGAGAAATGGTTAAGCTGACCAGAATCAGGAAACTCACCAATTGAAGCCTGTGGCGTACATAGAGGTCACACTCAGGCAGATGGAACACATAGTTGTTGTGGAAAAAAATACCCGGTTTAGGATCCTGGCCCAGGGAGAGGAGAGGGGGAACCTCCCAAGTCATGGCTGATGTGAATTTATTCAATTAAATTACCTGGCGTGAGTGAGAAGGAAACATGGAACATGCAACAAACCTGCTTAGGAGTTTATTGGAGGGGGTGTACAGGCCTGGTGAGGTCAGTGTGCAGAGAGAGGAGAGCTGAAGATGGTGCATCCAGCTTTTAAAGGCCACCTACCGCATGCACACAGAGGGATGAAGTGGCTCTGTCATACACAGATGACGGTGCTCACACATGCATGCAAGGGCTCACGCAGCTGCATCATACGTAGATGATGCAACCATGCCACACGTGGGTCATGCCTGAGGGCTTGTCCATACATGCATGGCCCTGGAACCCGGAAGTGTCAGTCATACTGTGGCTGAAATCATAACATTCACACCCAAGAGTATATAAGCAGCACTAATTCCATGCAGCAGATTAAAAATACTAATAAATAAATAAATAAATAATAAAAAGGAAGACAGGAAGTTGGGGAAAGAGACATGATGGTAGAGTCCTAAAGGGAATGAAGGGGTTAGAGAGGTGTATATGATCAAGATACATTGTATGAATATATGAAATTTTCAAATAATAAATAAAAATTTTTAAAAATGAGTATTCTTTAAAATAAAAAAGAACAGTTAAAAGAAAACCCTTCTTGTGATTAACAAATGGGTACTAAATCTCAGTCTATGAAAGCTCAGTAATGATTCAGGAAATAATCAGGTTGTGATTGCCCTTGAGGCACATCCATTCTGATGGTAAATTTGTCAACAGCATAAAAGGCTCAGAGAGTCAGATACAGCATCCACACTTGTTAAAGGTAGAGTGTCCCAATCATACATATCTCTTTATAGTTGTAGAGTAGGTTACCCTAATATTCTGTCATTGTTCCCCATAAAATTTCCTGAACCTGGAAAATTGAAAGGTAAGTCAAAGTTCATAAAATATAATTTATTTGAAATAAGTAAAATCTGGAAAGGTTCAAGATATATAAGAGATAAAAAAGAAAAGCCATAGAAAGATTCAAGGTAAATGGTGACTTCATACTGAAAAGAGAGAGAATTTCTACTGAATCATACACAAAAGGAGTCGATTAAATCACATCTAGCTACCAAGGGCCTCCACCAATGAGCTAATGGTGCATCAGTCAGGTCCTCTTTCTGAGCCGTAAGAATTGAGTTAAAAAGTACGCCAACAGAGCAGAGAAAGCAATGATGACCAATCAGAAGAGAGCAACAGAGACATACTCTGTGGAATGATTCAGCTTCTGCTCTTCAGATGGAAAGAATATATCATGTTGGATTCTCTCATAAAAGGAAATAATGACATATAGCTCAAAATTCATGAATAATCAATTAAATAGTGGTTTTTTTCATGAGACCTGCTTTCTTAGTTAATATTAATAGTTCCAAACTCATTATCTAAGACCATTGTCAAATAATAATTTTATATGAAGAAAAGTCTTAAATAATTTATCTCAGAAGTTTAGGACATTCAAGCTCCATCTGGGCTGCCAAAACATAGCCCCTTCATACAGGGCATGAAGCAAGAGAACAAATGGAGGCCAACATCCGATATGTCTGTCTGCTTATAAGATATGAATTGAACAACAAACTAATTTATGATGCTCTATCCTCCTATCCAGCTAACTGTACCAACAAAACAATAAAATTCAGAAACATTCGTTGTCTCGAGCTGTGCAATGTTGGGCTGTCGTATGACGTGAGCCACGTTTTTGGGGTGACTACTGCTTCAGTCCTAGCTGCAGCAGGTTCACACATTCCAGGGTAGGGCATGAGGACTAGAAATGTTAGGTAGAAGGAAATAAGAAATAATCACAGAGACACAGGATAGTATCGGGAGGGCAACTCAGCTAATACTGAATGCTGTATTCTTCTTCTGACTTCTGAGTTCTGAGTTCACTCATGTTTAATTTTTCATATACTTTTATACCCCAATACAAAATGGGAAAAATAAAAAAGATTGTTTTAAAAATATAATACAAAGGATAACTAGAATAGTTATTTGCTTCAATACTTTTAAACATCAAGCCATTAATCCTTGAGAAAAGCATTTTGTTGTTTAAGCAGTGAACCCACCCTAGACCATGTATCCTAAAGGCAGCCACTCCCTATTTAAAAGAAAGAGCAGAAGTATGCTTGAATTCTCTGACCTTTGGTAAGGGTGGAGTGGATCTACCTATATGGTTCATCTTAATGTCCAAAACACCAAGTAACCACACCCTATGTCAGAGTGTGTAGCCACAGTTGTGAACAACTTTGAGCAAGTTCAAATTCTTGTTGGTTAGTCAGCAAAGCTAAGAGTTCCTTGTCTCTGTAATATCATTTTAAAACATTGCATAATTTGTAGTGTGCTTCCAACAGAAGGATCAGTGATAAAATCACTGCATTAGCAAAATATTTAATATAGTATTGTAGAGTTTTGGGTATGATCCTTGTTCTTACCTACTGAACAGAAAACTGATTGTTTTATTATGCTGTTTCCAACTATATAGCTTCTACCTCTTAGGAAATATGTTTTTAGGTACATTTTGTGATAGTCAATAAATGAATGAACATATTATTTAAAGTTAACAATGGTTTTATCTTAATTATCTATTAATAATTATATAAAATGTATTTTAAAACAGTAGCTTTGAACATTTTATTGAATCTTTAAAACTTAGATGAATATCTTTGATTTAAAAATAGCATCAGAAAATAAGTCAACATTTCAGTACAGTGATCTATGCTCCTTATCAAAACTCTGTATAGAGCCAATAATATTTACAGTAACTTAATATATATATGTGTGTGTGTGTACAGAGAAAAACTTAGTTCTAATCTCCTACCAATGCCTCTGAAAGAGAAGAAAGAACACGCCGATTAGTTATCCAATACCAAATGATGAGCCCTAAAGACATGCATGCAAGTAAGATACAGACTGAGTAGGTTGTAGTTAAGAATATATGTGTGTATACATATGCAAATATGCATTTAATAACAATTGATTAAAAAAGAGGCCATAAATTTGAAAGAGAGCAAAGAGGGCTATACAGGAGGGTTTGGAGGGAGAAAAGGAAAAGGGAAATGGAAAATATGTCATTATATTATAATCTTAGAAAATAAAAGAAGCAAGAAAAATAAATGTAAATAAAAGGTTTCTGATAGAATGGTTCATCATTGAAATATGAGTAGCTTTTATGTATATACTAAAAACAATTTTTAAAAGGTTAATAATGATAGTTAAATGTAACATCACAGATAAAACTCACATTCCATGATTTATGCCTTAAATCATTTTTTACCTCCCATTTTAGGAAGTTATGGCCACAAACAGCTTTGGGCATTATACCAAAATTACAGTTATGACCAGCTATGTCATTTTGTAGGTTCCAGTATCCAAAACAATCTGGACAATTTCTAAACATAAAGAAGTTCTTATATCAAGAAACAAGTTAAGTTTCTTACTTTTGAGGAACAAAACCAACATATAATTATGTATACCCCGAAATGCTTTCAAAGGAGCAGTTATTCAAACAAACATAACTGAATGCTGAAGAAAAAGGGAGAAGGAAAGAAATGCCTGTGTGCCTGGGAATAACTCCCCCTTTGCAGGTTCTCAGTCTCAGTGGCAAAGGAACTTTAAAACAAACACAGAAAGATATTTGGTGACAATTTATTGGAATGCAAGGGGGGAAATTATCCTGCATATCAGATTAAATGTTTTGTAGACTGCATAAAAAAGGGGGAACTGTTATCTGAGTTTTCTGTCCTTCCCGGTTCCTGCAGTCATTAAGTCCCAAAAGAATCACACAGAGGTCTACATTAACTATAAACTGATTAGCCCATTAGCTCAGGCTTCTTATTAACTCTTATAACTTATATTAGCCCATTATTCTTGTCTTTGTTAGCCACATGGCTTGGTACCTTATTCTGCGGGGCAGTCACATCTTGCTTCTTCTGTGGACTGCACACTAGGACTTCCTTCTTCCCAGAATTCTCCTGTTCTCATTTCCCGCCTCTACTTTCTGTCTGCTTGTCCCACCTATACTTCCTGCCTGGCTACTGGCCAATCAGCATATATTTAAAATATAATTGACAGAATGCAGACCATTGTCCCACACCAGGGAACACAGAGTTCCAATCAAACAATACACTTTGAAGGACAAAATGGTCACATTTGGAAAAGAGGAAGAATTGATTGTGCAGAGCCTTTCTTCCTAGTAGTAGTTACTGAAGGGGTGCACATCACCCTCCTCCCAGAGTGACCTGGACCTGAGGCACCATGGCAATACTCCATCTTTTTTATTTAACAAGCGTGGGAATACTTAACCTTTATGTAACTTAGTTTTCCTTGTAGTCAGCCTAGACATCAGGACATCTAGATGGGAAGAAATAATAACTTACTACATTTGCTGTGTGTTCCTGTTTACCTTTTAGCTTTCTCAGCCATGGGCCAGGAGCAAGTAGCTAATTAAATGTACTATTACCCATTTAGCCTTTAGGTCTTAGCCAATCTGAGCCCCTGTATGAACTTAGCTGACCCAATGCCTGATTTACAAGCAGCCCGGACATTTTTACCCTTTAATAAAAGGCCAGTCCTGGTTTATTTTCAACCTAGCAAAATAAAGACAATTCTTGAACATTTTCAATTATAGCACTTGAAATCTAATTCCCTTAAATTTTTTTCTAATTTTCTATCAATGCTTTAAAACATTCCAGATCTGAATGAAGGTCTGCAGACCATCACCTTTACAGGTGTCGCTTTTGGAGGATACAAAGTACTTGTCTAAGGAGGCACTTTTACCATTTTTAAAATCTCATCTTTAGTCATGTCATATTTTATTTTTACTTTGATTTTAGGCTTGATTGTTTTAGATTTGTAGTGCAAGTGACATCTTTCCTAAAAAGAGATGTCTGCCTTCTGGTCTCTTACACAGGATGCACCCATATCCATTTTGAAGAGGGAGTTTTTGACTACTATTCATGTGATTTGTGCCAGAGGATGCTGCCATAATTCTGTAAATGCTTTCCTTCTCTCAGACATTGTTCTTCTTTCTTCCTATCACCCCCCCCCCTGGATGAAAAGCAGCAGCATTTTTCACAATGTGCTAACTCCTGCAATCCTCAGGATGAATTACCTAGTGCAGTTTATCAGCACTGTGCACTGAGTCTGTTGTGACTACGTGATCCGTAAGCTAACATGTTCAGTAAGAACAATCCAATATTTTACTTGGTATATTGCCGAGTGCCAAGGCAAGCGATTCCCACTGGGGTAAGGAGACAGTCTCTCGAGTTTCGTATGTAGTTCAGGACTGAACAAGGATGAAGAATCTCGTTATGCAAGGCTGATAGTCCTGATAATGGTTGAGAAATTTTATCCTCCCACACTAACCTCCAATTCCTTTGTTCTTTTCCAATATTTTATTGTGTTCCCGCCCCTCCATTTGTCTACCATCCTGTGAAATGTTTTCTGTTCTTCATTTTAGCGTGGCGGCATATTTACACGGCAGAATGTTTGCAAGTGGTTGAGAATTCTATGGAGCCCATGGGCCAGCAGCCGTCTGGCTTCATTTCTCAGACCCCTGCTGCAGGGTCGCCAGAAGTGGCTCAGGGCACAGCACTGGTCAGCATGGGTGTAGACACACATGCATGTGCATCCGGTTCTGATTCACAGACTTGTCAGACGTTCTTTTGTGTGATGTCAATAACCACCACTCATTGCGGTTTCCCCTCACAGTGGAATTTCCTCAGCTCAAAAGGAGCAATGGAGACTATTCTGAAACTTTTACTGCATCAAGGGATTAGTGAGGCAGCAAAGTCATTTTATTTGAAATAACAACCGAAAGCCAACTTGGAGTGCTGCAAGAAGGGACCAGACCACCCCATAATGAGGTTGACTGGAACTGATTCCAGAAGCGTAGGAATGTATCGGGAAGGCTATATTTTCTGGAATGAAAATAGAAGGTGGTGGAGAGAACAATCAAATAACAATATCCTTGAGGAGCTGGAATTTTCATCATCTTGATTCTGGTATATTCAAGTGTTAAGTGTGCTTGGCAAGCTAAAGGGCAGTTAAAGATCTAATACCCAAGTGTGAACTTCACACACCTACGCCTTCGTGAAAGTTGTAGACAATATTTGGCAATTGGCTCTATAAGTGGGTTTTAAGCGAGGACTCATAAGGCTGAAATAATACAGAGGAGCCCTTTGTGGTAAGAGAAGCATGATCTTGATGTCAAGAAGTTAGCCTGTTACCGTAACACTAGCAACACATTTCTGTCAACGCTGACTGTGGTCCTGGCTGAAGGCTAATTTCCTTTGCTGGTTATTGCATTACCATCCACTGTGTGTTGGAGAAATACATATGCCTGAAAACTGATAAATCATTTCAGTTAGAGACAGCCATCTTAAGATGGTGACATAAGTATACTATAGTGATAAAGAATAAAAGTGACAGTTGTACGGCCGAGGAGATGGTTCAGTTTGGATCCTCAGTAACCACATGAAGCCAGATGCTGTAGCTTGTGTCTTCAATCCAGGCATTCCTAAAAAGAGACTGAAGGCGAAGATATGAGAATTCTAGGTAACCTGATGGACATGGCAATGAATAAGAAAAAGTTCCTGTCTCAAAGAAAGTGAAAGCTAAGATTCAACACCCAAGGTCATCTGCTGACCTCCACACATGTTCCAGGGCATGTGTCTGTATTCATACACAGTCATACACATAGATAAATACAAACAGAGAGAAAAAATAAATAAATACAGTAGTAATTTTAACAACACACTGTGAGCCTAAATATCACTATTCCTTTTATTCCATACCTTGTAGTGGTCTAGAATTTCCTTTGTTTTTTATTAGTTTCTGCATACATACTTTATGTATTCAGATTTTTTGTCATGTTAAATAGGGCATAATGATAGAGAGGGAAGTATTCTACTAATCAGTAGACCCCTCTAACCTTATACACACATTTTAATTCAAAACAGGTATCATATGATCTGAATGGGAAAGAAGTATGCTCTTGCTGCATACATGACTGATCTTTGGGAAAGAAGGAAAAGAGCTGAGAAGAGAAAGTATTCTCACCAGTAAAGAGGGAACAGTTGGGTACAATATGGGAAAAAAAGGATATTGAATTATCTTAAAATAGACTGTGTACATGAACATAAAATACAATGTTACAATTAACATCAAGTTTTATAAACCATTCAATACCAAAAGGCCTTCCATGAAGTATAATATTGATGGGTTGTATTTTTATTATAATTAGGAATTCATAGATAGTAGCACAGAGGACAAGGTGGGAGAGAGATAACTGCCACTAGAATATTTTTAAGTCATGTGGAAATATACAACGTTATGACATATATATGATTATATATATGAATATATATATGAATGAATGAAAGAGTTTAATTGGAGTTACCTTACAGAGGGAATTATGCTCATCCAAGAAGCCATAGAGTATAAAATAAAAAGTCCAATTGCTATATGAGATACCTGACCTTGAGGTGTGTTGTTTAGTAGGACCCCAGAGATAACCCAAACAATACAGGTTACTACCAATGCTTTTGGTTAACTACCAGAACTTAATGGTAAGACCTATTATTGAAGATGCCATACACATTGTTCAGAGGACATGGAGAAATCAAGTCAGTACTGACCAGGAATCTTCCTCCCTACTGACTACTTCTCATAGTACTAGAAGGTACTGTGTAGGAGGTTAGGTAAGGGCATCAGCAACAGTCTTACCTAACTGTGAACCCTGCAAACTAGTACTGACCAGACTAGTAAAGTGTATCTATGGGTACAATAATGGCATAGATGTAAAGTAAAATCAAGTGATCACGCTTTGTTTTGTCATCTGTTTCTGCCACTTTAAAATACGTACTGTGTGTGTTTTGTCAAAATATAGTACCACCTACCTCTGTGGATTGTCATCTGTTTCTGTCACTTTAAAATGTGTACTGTGTGTTTCATCAAAATATAGTACTACCTACCTCTGTGGACTCAGAATTCCAGGACAATGCAAAGCACACAAAGGAGATATATGTGGTTCCAGTCCTTAAATTGAATTCTGCAGATACACAAACATGGTATTTGGAAAACAAAGCGTTCTTTAGTAACCTATCTTACTAGTGCTGCAGCAGAAATTAATCTATAATGCAGACACTTCTTTGAATATTACTAAGTGTCAAACACTTTAAAATCTATGCAAACTCTCAATGCAAAAAGAAAATACTATCTAGATAGTCTTTGAAACAAAAGGCTGTTTCCCACTCTGCATGAGATTCTTGTATGGTGTAATAAATTAAGAAGTCAGATCAAGTCAAGGTCTTTGAATTAAGGATTTGACACCATTCCTTTTGCTTTCCTATTATAACTGTAACCACATCTGTATCTATGAACATAGAGTCATGCAGTAGCATGGGTTTCACACTTAGTGACAAACACTGTTTTCACAGTTCTGCGTTTTTATTTTGTCCTGAACTCTGCCAATTAAGTATCAGTCCTGATGAGAACTTGCCCATATGTTCTATAAATGGAGCTCAGCGTGGTACTGTCCATCACAATGAGAAGCCCAATTAATTGAATATTTAATAAAGCTAAACACAACAAAAACAGATGTGTGCTTGATGTAATGCACTTTTATTTCCAGTTTCCATGGAAAATGACTTTCGTGTTTTTCTTTCTAGGATGTTGGTGTTTGGGTGACAACATCTGTAATACCAGGATCACTAACCATGACTCTCAGGGCTTTGCCAGCATGAGGCCTTTGCTTTTAATTGCTGCTGGAGTGCAATGAAAGTTTTGGCAACTTTTATCATGCCTGCCATGATCACAGACTGTACTAGGGTCTTTTCCCATTCCTTTTTTGTTTTATAAGCATGAAAAATATAGAAAACTCCTAAGTTATGTTTCTAAACAAACATATTTAAAAGTAATAAGCTTGGTATATACTTATAATCCCATCACCTGGGAAACTGAGGCAAGAGGATCATAAGTTAGAGGAGCCTAGGCTATGTAGCAAATTTGAGGCTATTCTTGATTATACAATAAAACTTTGTCTCAGAAAATAAAATCAGAAAATAAATTGAAGTAACAATGGTACATAACACAATAAAATGGCTAGTAACAGAAAGATGAAAAAACTTTATCACTCTGTAGAAGGGAGAGATGAGGAACAGGGGCATGAACAACACTCTGAAAGGGGAAAATGGACAGATGGATAAAGTAAGCATTACATAATGTAACTAATTCCGAGGATGTAATGCTTAGTTGAAACCGAAACGTGTACACAACTGACTCATTAGCCAGTAGAATTCAAGGTCACAAGAGGGGCAGCTTTGTAAAAGATAAGACCAGGCAAATACTCTCCCTAACACCTGCTGATACATTCCAGGCCAACCTCAGAAGACCTTCTGGAAACTGAAATTAAATGAGATGGAATAGGCAGGATCCTAAGGCAAACCGGATAGACAGAGCTACTCAGTGTTCACAACAGAATGAACACTACTGAAATATGACCGTTTCCATGCCAGGAAATAAGAAAAACACATTTTAAAAGGGAGGATTGGTGGGTTAGAAATACACCCTGGGAAAACAAGCTATTCCTAGGACTTGCCGGAGCCGATCTAACCCCTCACCTCCCTGCAGCATATACTCGGGCTTCTCAGAAGTAGAATGATGTTCATCCCTTACTTGGTACTCTGTAGGCAAATAATTCCAAAGGTTAACCCAGAAAAGGATGATTAAAAATTAAAAAAAAAATAGAGGCTGGAATTCTTAGCCTCCACAACTGTATACCTTCCCACAGTTCCCTAGGAAAGCATCAGCCCACCACAGCCTTCCATCTGACCCTTCTCCATAAGCTTTCTCCTCACGCAGAGCAGTGATATGAAATCAAGCTTTAAAATTCCTCCTAGAGGTTAACAGACTCCTTAAAGAGTAGACGTTAGATCTGGTCATACTAGTTTACTAAGGCAGACACAATAATGTATAGCAAACATAATGCTCCAAACAGCAGACACATACTATCTCTAAGCTTTGTAGGTCAGAATGGCAAGATCTGAATCCTGAGGACTATGAAGAGCAGTCTCTGAGCCATGAGTTTCCAGGTTCTTGCAACTATGTAGTGAATTTTAAAGCTCCTTGGCTGGAAGAGGCATTCTTCTGACTTCTACTATCATTATCAGAGGACATTAACTCATGTAAGACATACTCTCATGTGATGGAGACTGCTTTCATTTCTCAGCTGCCCGGTCCCAAGTAATCATGTAGAAATTTATGCTAATTACAAACTGTTTGACCTATTAGCTCAGGTGTGTTATTAACTAGCTTGTACAACTTTAATTAATCAGTTTCTATTAGGCTATATTTTACCCTGAGGCTCATGACTCATTACCTCACATCTTGCTTCCCCAACAGTTGCTGGCATCTCCCAGACTCCACCTTCTTTTTTCCCTTAATCTTTCCTTAGACTTACTGCCTGACTAAATTCTGCCTGGGTATTGGCCAAATCATCTTCTTTATTAATCAATGGTAATAAAATATAATCACAGTATACAGAAGGGCATTGCACATCACTCTTACATGAACATCTTTACCCAAATTCACCTCTGGTTAAAAAAAAAAAAACCATGACACTAATTATATTTAGCTAGGTCCATTCTGACAAATTCATTATAAATTGACTGCTTCTCTAAATTTCAGTCTTCAAATAAGACTAAACTCTGAGGTTACTATCACAGCATATGAAGTTGGGGCATGCAATTCAGTCAGTAACAAAGGTCAGTAAACATCTCATGGTTTGCATTGACATGACTATGTTCAATAAACTGGTTAACTACTGCAGGATGAACATCATAAAAAGTATTTATTAATGGTTTCTGGTGTGTTTTCATAAGAACACATGCTTTCAGAAGTCAGACAATAGCTATATAACTTTTTGTTCTTACTATACTAATAGAATGGTAAAAGCAATAGCTTAATATGAAGGCTTATTTCTGACTGAATTTTGTGTTGCAATAACAAAATAATTAATAATGAGTACCTCATAAAAATAAGATTTATTTCAACACATCACTTAGAGACTAAGAGGGCAAGCTTTGGAAGCCACTTCTTCCAAGGACCTCATGTTGTGACATAATATATCAGATGAAATCACATGACAGGAACACACAAAGGAGCTATGAGCAGGATATGCTATTCCAAGCAGAGAGAAGCCAGGTACATGCTTCCTTTAGAAAAACCCATTCTCTGAGTAAATAACCCAACCTAGTCCACCCACAATCAGATTGGTGCCATGTATGTCCCTCAGAGGGTAGCACTCCTCTGACCATGTTATTCCACATCTACCTGTTCTACATCCTTGGAGGAATTTGAATCTTATAAAATACTTTTTATAAAGTCCCTTATTTATTGTCTTTCATAGTTCATTGTGAAAGAGTATTTCTATAACCTCAATACTATTTTATCTGTGGTAACACACTATATGTCTAAAATGATTTCTGTTCTATTATCATGCATATTCATAGTACATAACTGATAAAAGCAATGTGAATAACAAATAATGTACATCCTAAAGAAAAGAATAGTTGTTTACACGCCATAAAATTAAAATATGCCATTAGAACGTCAATCGGTGCTATTGTTATTTTTCATATCTATATGCTTCAAGAAGTAATTTTCATTAAAATTAATAATTGATGGTAGTTGAAGGGATTGTATTACATAAATTTCATTTATTTCTTTTAACATCTGAATTACATGCCAAAAATGACTTTAAAGGGAGGCCTAATTAAAATATTTGCTGATGATATGCCACTATGAGATTCAATTATTCAGGTACTGAGATGAATACCCAAAATGACCCTTTCAAGAAACATCAAACAACTATCAATTACACTCGTTTCTCTTTTTCTTGCTTAACTCAATAGTCTCTGGACATTATAGAAAACCACAATATTTTATGCATTGTATTTTACCAACACAAATTTTAGGCAAACAGCTTTACTCTACATATGTAATATATATTAAATATAAAATCTTAACTTCAGTATCAGCATACTCTATCTACTGAAAATACATTTAGTAATCTAATAACTTATATGTATTTGTATGCTGATTATACTGGTGAATGGGTACAGTTATCCTGAGGCCTGAGCAGGAGTCAGAGGAAACTTGCTGCTATTGGTTTTCTTCTTCCACAAATTAAGTTCTGTATTAGATCATTAGGCTTGGCCACAAACCCCTTAGCTTTGGACAACTGTCAACAATCAGTTTAGATTAAAATACAGTAAATATAAAACTTCTATTCATACCATGAAAGAGAGATGACTAAAAAATCAGTCATGGTTAAAAGATGAAAACATATAAAGAATATAAAATATACATATTTATGTATACTAATTTTAGACTGTTGCTATTTTCACAATTAATTTATATTATTGTATTAGGCTTAAAATTGTTTATGATAAAGCATGATAAAAGATATATATGCCTTTGATAAATGTGTGTGATTACAATGTCAAATTATGATGTTTTGTTTATGAATTAAACAAATAAGAATTGATTTTATAAGTCAGTAATTGTAATAACTATCAAGCACTATGAGAATTACCTTTTCTTTTTATAGGAAAAATTCTAGCAGTATATAATATTCAAATATCTAATAATAAAACATAGTAGAAATTGCAGTATGCTCATGTAATTTCTGTTTTGTAGTTAAGAGCTAAAGCATATTAAATATTCAATAAGGTAAAAATTATTATTTAACCCTTAGAAGCCTCTTTGCTTTCTGAGAGGCAGAGGTAGTGGATCTGGATAAGAGTGGAGGTGTGTGTGGGGAAACTCGGAGGAGTACAGGGAGGTAAAACCATAATCAGGATATATTATGTGAGGAAAAAACTTGGTGTGGGAAGTCCTTCTGTATATGTGTTGCTTTTACTGATTAATGAATAAAGAAGCTGCTTTGGCCTGTGATATGGCAGAATAGAGCTAGATAGGGAAGACTGAACTGGATGCTGGGAGGAAGAAGGCAGAATCAGGGAGAAGCCATGTAGCCACCACCAGAGATAGAGGTGACAGAACCTTGCCAGGAAGCCACAGCCACGTGACAATACCCAGAGCAATGAAGATGGGTTAGTTTATGGTATAAGAGCTAGACAATAAGAAGTTAGAGCTAATAGGCCAAGCAATTATTTAAATAATATAGTTTCTGTGTGGTTATTTCAAGTAAGGCTGGTTGAGAAATGAATGAGCAGCCTCCCCCAACAAACTGGCACACCAACGTGGTCGACTATATCCATGTAAAACATGAAAAAGCTTTAAAAGGAATTCTAGACACAAAAGAACAGTGTTAATCATGGCTTTTTGATAGCAGCATTTTCTCAGATGGGCTCTGCTAGAAGCAAGCAGAGGCACGATTCTTTTAAGAGAAGGCTTCCTGACTCAGTGGTAGCAGCAAACACTATACAGCTCCTTTAAGAAGCCTTCCTGGTTTGCCAGCATGAATGGCTCTGACTTTTTCGGGAGGTCCAACTACTGTGCATTTAAATGGGGTCTGTGAGCAGAGTGCTAAAATTTGCTTAATGGCAACATAGACACCTTGTGTGCCCAAAAATGGAGGTAATGTACCAGGCTATCAGAGGCAGTAAACATGCCGCCACCATCCTGGACTAGGCAGAGCAAACAGGCAGAGCCATATTTACCCTAGCTATGCATGCTTAGCATTTAAAAAAAGAAAAGAAAAAAGGTGCTTCTGGTCAGAAAATAATTACAGATAGACAATAAAGATAGATTCAGATAAAAAAAAAGACCTCTAAATGGGTCACAGTGTTAGATAAATGTATGTAGGCTTGGGAGAGAGAAGAAAGAGTACAGAGAGTCATAAAAAGAAGTAAATCATCAAAAACAACTCAAAGTCTTTAAAGAGACAGAGTACAGACAGTCATAGAGTAAAAGGAGTAAAGAAAAATAAGGCACATAAAGATGGAATATACACAGAGCGTCTGGATTATGTATATTATTGTGTTTTCTTTGAATTTTTTTGACTGTGAATCAACTAAGTACAAAGAGACATTTCATTGTATGGGCTGCTAATCTAAACCAACATATATATTTTAAAGGTGTCTTGACTTCAAAATTTGGGTCTAAGGATATGTTGCTTTGGTTCTGCCTTTTTTTCCACAAAAGATGAGGATCTGTGGACTTCTTCCAGACTTATGTGGTTTGATTGACCAAAATCCTGAAAAGGTCATAGCAAACATGGTGTAGGAGGTGCTTCTTCATATGTATTGCTTTCATTGGTTGAATAAAGAAAACTGCCTTGGCCTTTTGATAGGGCAGAAATCAGGTAGGCGGAGTAGACAGGATAGAATGCTGGGAGGAAGGGAAGTGTGACAGACACCATGCTTCTCTGGCCCAAGATGGACACTGGTTAAACTCATGCTGGTAAGCCACATCCTCGTGGTGAATACAGACTATTAGAAATGGGTTGAATCAAGATGTAAGAGTTAGCCAATAAGAGACTAGAGCTAATGGGCCAGGGAGTATTTCAATGAATACAGTTTCTGTGTAATTATTTTGAGAGTTAAGCTAGCCGGACAGATGGGAGCCGGGCAGGACAGAACAAGGGGCCCACGCTCCTCTTACTACACAAACACACCCCCAAAATTACTTTGCCCAACAAAAAGCACAAGCATTTTGGAGAGAACTATGCCCAAATTCCCAAAATGGTTGTTTATAAATGTTTGTTTACATTTAAAGGGGGGATATGCATAGAGTTAAATATATTGGTATGGATCTTGGTCTATTGATACAAATTTAAAGTCAAATTTTTATATGTATATTTCTGCTCTTAATTAAGGTATTGCATTTGTGTAGCTCATTTAAAAATATAATGTATAATTAAGAAATATTGGTTAATAAATAGTCATCTATAATAATCAAGCTTCTAGTCATGTTAGAATTTCTAGATATATAGAGATATATTTCAATTAGATAGGTATTCTTCAAATCTGTCAGAGACCTTCAGAATATGGCATTTAAAATGTTTTAAGATCTTAAGATTTTTCAAAACATGAGACACTTCTGCTCCTGGCAGCAGCAATTACTTCAAGAGGAAGATGGGAATTACTTCAAAGAGGATCCTTATGGAGTTTGCTAGCCATTTGGGCAAGAAACTACTCTTGCCTGTACTGCTTAATGTTATACTGTATGAACTGGACATACCGCATCTACAGAAAAATGACTGCTAAACTTGCCTAAAGGTAAGATGGTCCTTTGGGGTTTCTGCTTCATGAAGGAGTCTGCCAGACATTCTTCAGGACACAGAAGAATATGACTGACAAACTGTAAATATAGGTGGAACTCTCTTTGAAATTTCCTGCTTTATGGAAAAGTCTTCCAGGTACAATGGGCCAGTGGGCTGAAGATGGGTTCCTGCAACGTTACAGAAGAACTTTGGGTGACTTTCCAGGCAGTGAGATGTCTTTGTCAATTCTAGAGTTTTGGAAGTTGCTTACAATGTACTTCCTGTTTACTTAGGTAATATTATATCCTAATGGAGTCTTTGATAGAGTTGAAGAATAGATAGTTATAATTATAGTTTTCCTTAGTTATGATAAATATATAAATGTTGTAACTGTATTTCTTGCTTGATACCTGCTGTGTTATATGTAATTTTACTATGTTAAAGTCAAAACCTTCCTTTTTATTTAAACAGAAAAGGGGAAATGGTGTGGGAAGTCCTTCTGTATATGTGTTGCTTTTATTGGTTAATGAATAAAGATGCTGCTTTGGCCTGTTATAGGGCAGAATAGAACCAGGTAGGGAAGAATGCTGAATTCTGGGAGGAAGAAGGCAGAGTTGGGGAGAAGCCATGTAGCTTCCATCAGAGACAGACTTGACAGAACCTTGCCAGTAAGCCACAGCCACGTGGTGATAAACAGATTAATGAAGATGGGTTAGTTTAGGATGTAAGAGCTAGCCAAAAAGAAGCTAGAGCTTCAAGTAGTAATTTAATTAATACAGTTTCTGTGTGGTTATTTTGAGTCAGAGTGGTTAAGAAACAAACTAGTGGCCTCCCCCAACAAATACTTTTCAAATAAAAGAAAAATTGAGCATTTAAGCCAGGCAAAATGGGACATGCCTTTATTCCAGTACTTGAGAATCAGAGGCAGACAGCTCTCTGTGAGTTTGAGACCAGCCTGGATTATACAAAGAGTTCTAGGCCAGCCAGGGCTACATGATGAGATTCTATTTCAACAACAACAACAAAAAAAAAGAAACAAAAGAGTACTTAATATAATTAAATAATATGAAAACTTCATTAGTTATTTGAATGAAAGGAAAAGTCTTGAATTTTATCCACAGAAAAAATGCGATAGTCCTTTAAAAAATATAATCTAGTTAAGGGCTTACTATAAGAACTGGCATTATAAATAATGTTATTTTGGTAATTTAAATGTGATGACTTTTAAAAGGCAAATCCCTTAGTTAGGGATTTATTGTTATGAAGAGACACTATGACCACAGCAACACTTATAAAGAAGAACATTTAACTGGGTTGACTTACAGTTTCAGAGGCTTAGTCCATTATCTTCATGGTGGGACGTAGTGGTGTACAGGCAGACATGGTATTGGATAAGGAGCTGAGAGTTTAATATCTTGATCCACAGGCAGCAGAAGGAAAAACTGTGTGTCATACTGGCCAGCCTTGAGCATATAAAAGTTCAAAGCCTGTCACCACAGTGACACTCTACCTCTAACAAGGCCATACCTCCTAATAGTGCCACTTCCTATGAGTCAAGCATTCAGACACATGAGTCTAGGTATGGGGCCCATTCCTATCCAAACCACCACACTCTACTCCCTGGCCCCCAAAGTTTTATATTATAATGCAAAATCATATTCAGTCCAACTTCAAATGTCCCCATAATCTATAACAGTCTCAAATGTGTCTAAAAGTCAAAAGTTCAAATTATCTTCTGAGATTTATGCAATCTCTTAACTATAATCCCCTATAAAATCAAAATTAAAAAAAAGATCACATACTTCCAACATATAATTGCACAGAACATACATTACCATTCTAAAAACCTAGGGAAGGGAGCATAGTGAGTAGATACTGAACTAAAGCAAGATCAAACACCAGCTGGAAAAATTCCAAATTGTGCATCTCCATGCCTGATGTCAAATCTCTCTTCAGATCTCTTACTCCTTTCATCTTTGTTGATTGTAATCCGCTTGTAATCCACTTCTTTATCTTGGGCTGTCTCTATTCCATGTTAGCAACTCTTCTTGGCAGGTATCCCACAGCTCTGGAATGTCCAACATCTTGAGGTCTCCAAAGCAGTGTAGACTTAACCACAGCTTCATGAAATGACCTCTAGGCCTCCATTCAGAGACACTCCTGAAACGTGCCTGGCCTCTGTGGCTTTCCTTAGTTGCAAAGGAAGATTCCATAACCCTTTTCTTCTATCCTTGATGCTAAAGCCAAAACCATGTGGCTGAAACTGCCAAGTTCTGCTGCTTGCTGGGGCTGGAACATGGCTCCCTCATTCAATTACATCTTCACAAGTTTTCTGTTTTTGGTGGTTTCCTTCATTGCCCAAACATGGCTGCCCTGAAACTCTATCTATAGACCAGGCTGTCCTCAAACTCAGAGATATGCCTGCCTCTGTCTCCTGAATGCTGGAATTAAAGGTGTGTACTACCACGTCTGGACCTAGCTCTTCTTTAAGTCCTTTTACACTTTGGAAATTTACCTGGGTGAGATCCTGCCCCGAGGTCTCCACTCCCTTTATACATTTGACATTAGGCTTTCTTTAGTCTGTTTATCTCTTTGAACACAGAATTTAGCTTCATTACACATCTTGGTGTCCCCTTTTTCCTCACGTTGTACATTTTGTAATTCTCAGCCTTGCTCAGCCTGCTCCTTTTCATTATAGATTTTCATAAGACTAAACACTAATAAACATGAAACACTTTACTAGGCTGTTTTGAGATTTCCTCTGCCAATGGAATTAATCCAAAACTCCTCACTTTAGTCTTAAGGAGACTTTACAGACAAGGGCAAAAAGAATGTAGCCACATTCTTCATCAAACTATCACAGGATGTGTCTCTAGGCCACATAATAACACTCTTCTCTTCTGAAATCTCATAATCTATTCCTCTGCCCATTAAGATCCACTTAAAACATTAACTCTGTTTTAAATCCAAAATCCCAACATCTACATTTCTCCAATGAAAGCATGGTCAGGCTTATCACAGAATTACCCCTGTCACTGGTATAGTCTTCTGTCTTAGGGTTTTATTGCTGTAAAGAGGCACCATGACTATGGCAACTCTTATGAAGGGAAACATTTAACTGGGGCTGGTTTACAGTTCCAGAGATTTAGTTCATTATCTTCTTGATGTTGTGCAAGAAGACATAGTGCTGGAGAAGGAGCTGAGAGTTCTATATCTTTATCTGCAGGCAACAGGAAATGAACTGATACACTGGGTGTGACTTGAGCATATATGAGACCTTAAAGTCTGCCTGCCTCCACAGTGGCACATTTTTTTTCTAACAAGGCCATACCTCCTAATAGTGCCACTTCCTACGGACCAAGCATTCAAACACAGGAGACTATGGCAGTCATGCATATTCAAACTATCACAACAAATAGAACATTTTAGGGAAGAACAATTGCTCAGGTTTAAATATACTTAAATTTCTCTATGTATGTTCAACAAGATGACAAGCTTTGCAGGTCAGTGGGGAGATCATGAACTTCATCTCAGACATGCTAAATTTGAGGAGGAACTACCAAGTGAAGAACTTAGCAGCCAAACCTAGGTCTAGTCAATCAAAAGAGTTACTTAGGATGTAATCAGACATTTTGATATCATTTGACTATATATGCATGAAAAAGAAATTGTTTTCTAGAGAGAGGAAAACTTTTTAAATAAAATATTACAGTGATTGCAACCTTAATTTTGGCAATAGGTTTTTCAAAATAGATAAGAACATAAGAAATAAAAGAAAAAATAGACAAATTAGACTTCATCAAAATTGAAGGCTTTTGTACTTGTGAAACAGCTTGGCTGTTAAAAGGACTGGCTACCCAGTTCAATCCTTGGGACCCACATGGTAGAAAGAAAGAACTGACTTCTGCAAGTTATTCTTTAACCTCTCCATGCACAAATCACTCCCTTACTTCCTCTAAACAAACAAATTTTTGTGTATAAAAAGATAACCTTAATAAATTAAAAAGATAAGCTCTAGAATGGGAGGAATGCTGGGAAATTATTCATCTGATGAGGATTACATATTCCACTCTACAAAGAACCCTTATTCTCAGTGATAGGATAGGCCAACTGAGAAATGGACAAACAGGGCTGAGAACATAACTTAGATAATAAAATATTTATCACACAAGCTTAAGGATATGATTCAATTCCTAGGACCTATGTAAAAAGCCAAGTGTAGATTAGTCTAACCTGTCTGCTCTACCATATTGTTGTATTCAAATTATTCTAACAGCCAAAATGTCTTCTAGAGAAATATTGCACTGCAAACATTAGGGGATTTTTTTTGTCTTGTGTCTTGACAAATTATCTTTTCTCATACACACTGTCACAATGAAATATATGAAAAGTACTAAATTGATGTAGTTCCTCAACACTTCCAGACTTATGATAACTTCAGGACTATCTTCTACAACATGAACGTCATTGTGACAGAGCAGAAGAGCAAGGTGGAGAGTGATCTACTCACACAGAAAAACTGAAGAAAGCCTTATGGGCTACAGATCCCAGGAACTGAGTCATCATCTGTAAAAGGAAGCTAAGATTTTTAAAAGCTGGAGTAAAGAATGTTTTAGCAGTGAAAAAGCATGAACAAAGATCCTGAATGAAGAGTGAACTTGACATTTTAAGTGTTAACAGGGTAGTGTGGATGGAGAGAAGACACGGAGAGAGTGATGTCCTGAGGGTGGTTGGGATACAAAGTGAAATGTATAAAGTATGTGTGAATAAGTACATTTATATGTAGGCTGAATTGTAATAATAATGCATAGAAAGGTTTTAAGCACAAGAATTTCATAATATGATTTGTATTATTAAGATAAAAAATTGTGGTTGTCAGTGCAAAATCCATGAGCCAAATCAATAAAGAGGCGTGTAGCGTCTAAGTGAGAAATAATGATGAATTAGGGAGATGAATAGAGGGGACATCAGAATTCATGTTAGAGGTATGGTTAGCAAGGCTTGCAAATAGCTGAGTTTTCCAGATGTGTAAGAGATAGCATATGTGATTGCCAACCAGAATTTAGATTGATGCAAGCACTCTTTTTTGAAATGGAAGCGACTGAAGAATTCTGATTCTTAGGAAAACATTTAATATTAGACAGGTAATTTCCTGTGTAATTAATGTAAATAGATTAAATTTTCCTTTTGAAACATACCTTTTATTGAGTTAAAAATACTAAAAAGTTTAAATTATCCAGGTACGGCAATGTATGTCTGTCATCTCTCACAAAATAAATGAAAAAAGCAAAACTCTAAAGCTAACAAAGCCAAAGTAAGTAGAAATAGATTCTAATAAGTGGGAGGGCAAAGGTTTTTCTAAGTGCATAATTTTATAATACTTAAGTTCCATAGATGTCATTATTTGGTGTATTAGTTACTTTTTGGTGCTGTGATGAAATATGACCATAAGCAAATTATAAAGTAAAGAGATTAATTTGTCCTCTGAATCCAGAGGGGAAAGCCAGTAGTGAGAGAGAAGGCAGCAAGGAACACAATAAGAACAGGAAGCTGAGAAGGCAATATCACAGAGAAAGCCCAGACAACAGCCTGGAAGTGGAACAAAACAATAGACTCTCAGCTAGAGACTGACTCTTAAAGCCCTCTCTCAGTGACCCACTTCCTCAAGCTATAGATTCTCAAAGTGCCCCCTCCTCGCAGTGACACACTTTCTCAAGCTATAGACTCTCAAAGCGCCCCCCCCCCCCCGCAGTGACACACTTTCTCAAGCTATAGACTCTCCAAGCCCTCTTCCAGTAATATACTCCCTCAAGCTAGAGACTCTCAAAGCCCTCCCCTGAGTGATGCACTTCCTCAAGCTAGAGACTCTCAAAGCCCTCCCCCAAGTGACGCATTTTCTCAAGCAAGTTTCCTGTCCTGAAAGTTCCATTGTTTAAATATAAGAGCCTACGCGGGTAATTTCTCATGCATATCACCACTTTTGATAAGAAACACCTCATTTACTTTACTTAAAAGGATGATAATAGATAACAAGTTTGCTTGAAGAAGATCAAATTTTATCACAAAACATATATAGCTAATATACATTATTTTTAAAAATCTCCTTGAATTATATTTTTATTAGAAAACAATGAATTATCATTATTTTGTTCATATATGGCCTGTGAATGTCTAGTCACAAAACAACAGTATGTATTTGAATATCTGCTTGAACTGAAGCATAAGTCTGAGGTCAGAAGTTAGAAATTACATATAGGAGTGTGACCTAAGGAAATTACTCTTTATTAAGCGGAGAAAAATATATTATTCAACCGTGGACATATTCAGCATAGTTTTAAATTATTGCTATTTTACTGATTTGGTTTGTGTTTTGGAGAAGTTAAACACTGTGCATAAAATGCACAGTTCACTACTGCCCTCTGCTGCCCATCGGGTTGAGGAGAGAATGGTGAGGGACCTATAGTGCTGCTTCCTGATAACACAAGCAGGTAAGATCTTCTTTAGGACCACACCAACTGATCCTGTGTAAAACACACTGACTGAATTTCATGGCAACATAAGCTTTTGAATCAGATTCTTAGTGTGTCTGAAACACCTTCACAACTCAGGAAAAAAAGATAACTAAAACAAAACCCAATACCAGCACAATCTTCATGAATCAGTTATTTTTTCATAGACATAGTCTGAGGCCAGAGGAAGCATCTCATTATTAAGAGGTCAGTATAGTTTCTTTTGAGTGGTTAGTGTATAATTGTGGGAAGAGCATCCAGAGAACACAATGTTCAAATGGCCAGTCAATGATCAAATCTTACAGAGGCAGACCAACAAAAGCCAATTTTGTTTTTTAGAAACTGGGAAGCATTTTTTGTTGTTTTGTTTTCAGTTTTGTTTTGGTTTGTGTGGAAGGCATCCAACAGTGAGAGAACACGATGTGCCTCTTACCAACGGGAGGCTTGTTACGCTGGAAGCAACCCTTAAACCACATTCAGCCAAACATGCAAACATTCATCAGCAAAGAGGAAGAAGTCACCCAACCAAGTCATGCAATCTGGCTGTCTTCTCAAGCCTCAGAACGCTCTCAAGCTAACTCTCCTGATGACCTGCTGGCCAAATCAGCCCACTTTGTAGTGAGCGTGCTGCTCACTGAGTCACTTAGGCCATGAATGGGATGGGGAGAAAGAGAGGCAAACCAAATACTCTAGAGACCAAGTCACACCCCACCCTAAAAGATAAGAATATTTTCTTACATTGACAAAATAATATTAGGCTATCTAGTAAAACTAAAAATCATTGTAAGTATTATTTCATTCCCAGTTTTCTTCCCATTCCTAAATGTAATTAGCATTTCCATTCCAAATGTAATTAGCAACATCTCACCTCCATCTCTCAGGGATTTCCTTGTCTTACTCTGACTTGTCCAATGGTCATGAGAGAAGAAATTTCTCAGATTAGACGGGAGTATACCTCTGAAGCTAAATGAAAAGTCGTACTGAGGCAGATTTTAGTTGGCAAAATCAACAAAGCTTAGCTTTTGGCAAGTAAAATAGTGCTTTGATTTGTGATCTGAGTGAAAGTGTGGCAGACAGAGCTTTAGTGTCAAGTCCTCTTTCGTTTCCTGGCCGATTATTCATAAATCAGCTTTGCACAATTATCTACCTGTGTTTTGCCTGCCTAATTGCAACTCTTTTGATATTTGCAATTTTAGATATTGTGTTTTAAATACTAGTGACCTGTTAGACAAATGCCTTTAAAATAGTTTCATCCAGAGGCTAGAGAGATGGCTCAGAGGTTAAGGCATTGCCTGCTCTTCTAAAGGTCCTGCGTTCAATTCCCAGCAACCACATGGTGGCTCACAACCATCTGTAATGGGGTCTGGTGCCCTCTTCTGGCCTGCAGGCATACACACGGACAGAATATTGTATACATAATAAATAAATAAATATTTTTTAAAAAATAGCTTCATCCATCATGTTGGGTGTTTTTTCAAGGTCTGTCAGTTAAAATTCAGGCACACTCATACATGGACACACCACACACACACACACACACACACACACACACACACTTTTTTTAAAAAAAAATCTTGCAAATCAAAGGCAAAAGAAGCTACACCTTTACACTTATTAGGGTGACTGATACCAAAAAGTCAAATTATAATATCTCAGAAACATATACATAATGAAATACTATTTGTTTATTTTTGTGTTGTAGTGCCTGTTCTTTTGGAAATAATATTTGTAAAATCAGTTCCAAGACCAGTCATGTAGCTTTCCCAGTGTTTTCATTTAGAATGTTTGTGGTTTCCAGCCCTATAATTAAATCTAAATCCGTTTTTGTTGGCTTGTGTGTATTATATAAGCTAATGGTCCAATTTCATTGTTTTGTATATGAATGTTCAGAGTTATGAGCATCATTACTTTGACAGTTTATCCTTTTCTCGTTATATATTCTGTGCATCCTTGTTGAGAAATAGTGACTGTATATTTATGGATTTATTTCAGTACTCTTAACTATGCTCCATGGCTTTATACATCTCTTTTTGTGCTAGTTTTAAGTTGTTCTGATCATTGAAGGTCTATAATGTATGAGAAATTTCTCAATCTCAGTCATCAAAGGAAAAATAGCAGTTAAGGCTGGGGACATGTCTTAGTGTCTTAGTTAGGGTTTCTATTGCTGTGATGAAATACAATGATAATAAAGTAAGTTGGGGAAAAGGGTTTATTTGGTTTACCCTTCCATATCACTGTTCATTATTGAAGGAAGTCAGGAACTCAAAAAGGGTAGGATGCTGGAGGCAGGAGCTGGTACAGAGGCAATGGAGGGGTGCTGCTTACTGGCTTGCTTCTCATAGCTTGCTCAGCCTGCTTTCTTATAGAACCCAGGATCCCCAGAGCAATAATGGCACCACCTGCCATGAGCTGGGCCATCACTAATTGAGAAAATGCCATACAGCTGGATCTCCTGAGACTCCTTCCTCTGTTCTAGCTTGTGTCAAGCAGACACACAAAACCAGATACCATAACTCACCCCTTGTCATACAAACACGTCACTAATAAGTCATAACCTTTCCTTATTCCTTCCAAAGATCTCACAATTAAAATCATAACATTTTAAATGTCTCACAACCTCTACAAATGCAAGCATATTAAAGTTTCAGTCTCTTTAAAATGTCCTGAGAAAATTGGGAGCATGGGGGTGGGGAGAAAGGGAGGGCAGAAGGGGAGGAGGAAAGGAGAAGGGGGGAGGAGAACATGCTGGAATGGGATGGTTGAGATGGGGGAAGGACAGAAAGGAAGATTAAGGAAAGAGATATCTTGATTGAGGGAGCCATTATGGGGCTAGCAAGAAACCTGGCACTAGGGAAATTCCCAGGAATCCACAAAGATGACCCCAGTTAAGACTCTAAGCAATAGTGGAGAGGGTGCCTGAACTGGCCTTCCCCTGCAGTCAAATTGATGACTACCTTAATTGTCATCATAGAACCTTCATCCAACAGCTGATGAAAGCAGATGCAGGGATCCTCAATTGAAACACTGGGCTGAGCTCCCAAAGTCCAGTCAAAGAAAGGGAAGAGTGATAATATGAGCAAAGGGATTAAGATGATGATGGGGACACCCACTGAAACAGCTTACCTGAGCTAATGGGAGCCCACTGACTCTGGACTGACAGTGGGCAAACCAGCATAGTACCAAACTAGGCCCTCTGAATGTGGGTGACAGTTATACGGCTGGGACAGTCTAAGGGGCCACTGGCAGTGGGGCCAGGATTTATCCCTGCTGCTTGACCTTGCTTCTTGAAGCCCTTTCTCTTTGGAGGGATACCTTGCTCATTCTAGATATAGTGGGGTAGGCCTTGGTCCTGCCTCAAAGCAATGTGTTAGACTTTATTGACTCCCCATGGGAAACCTTACCCTCTCTGAGGAGTGGATGGTGTGGGATGGCATGGGGAGAAGGTGAGGGCAGCAGGTTGAGGGGAAGGAGAGGGAACTGGGATTGGTAGGTAAAATATCAATTAAATAATAATAATAAATGAAAAAAAATGATGAGAAAAAATACCCAATGTCTTTTAAAAGTTCAAGTCTTTTGTCTGTGGGGTCCTTTAAAAATCAAAATGAAATCAAATACCTTCTTCAAGATTGAAGAACAAGAGCACTGTCACAAACTTAACCAAGCAAAACCAAACTCCAGCAGTATAAATAACTCAATGCCCCATTTTCTGAGATTCACTGGCGATCTTCTGGACTCCTCCAAAGGACTTGGGTCACGTCTCCTGCTTTACCCTCTTCAGTTTACAGAGTTTGTCTTCTGGCTCCAGCGGGATCCACTCTACCGCTGCTACTGTTCTCGGTGGTCTTCCCATGGTCCTGGCACCTCCAAAATACTGCGGTCCCTTGCTGCAACTGGGTTGCACCTTTACCAATAGCTTTCCATAGACTCTCTTCACGGTGCCAATCCTCCCCTCCTTGGCATGAACCCTTCAGTCCTGGGCCTTTGACTGCCACTGAGGCTGCACCTTCACAAGTGGCCTCCCCTGGCCTCTCCCAGTTCCAAGTCTCAGCTGCTCTCCATGACCTTTTCATGCCTTCAAAACCAGTGCCACCTGGGTGAGACTTACAGTTTACCACGTCCTGCTGCCAACACGAGGTGCACCCATGGCTGCCTCTAGAACACAGCTTCTCTGTGCTCTCAGGAAACACTTCCCAGATTTCACCTCAGTGATGCTAGTGTCTTCTTAGTCACTGCTGATTTCTCAGCTCCAGCTGAGCAGCATCAACTGTTCCGGTAACATAGAGGCTTCGCTTCAGTAGCTCCGGGGTTTTGTTTCATCACAGCTGAATCTTCAGACCCAGCTACCACAGAATCCTTATTCAAAATAACAAATGGCCTTGACAAAGTCGTTAAACGTCCCTCTGAACTTTGCAAGCCAGGCCTTCATCCTCTGCACCGCTCTCAACATTCTTATCTTCCCAGTTCCCACAGAGCTCTTAACACTCACTGGCTCTTCTAACCCAAAGTTCCAAAGTCCTTTCGCAGTCTCCCCCAAAACACGGTCAGGTCTGTCACAGCAATACCTCACTGTGCTGGTATCAATTTGTCTCAGTTAGGGTTTCTATTGCTGTGGTGAAACAGCATGACCATAAAACAAATTGTAGAAAAAATGGTTTATTTGGCTCACCCTTCCATATTGTTGTTCATTAGTGAAAGAAGTCAGGACTGGAACTCAAATAGGCTAGGATGCTGGAGGTGGGAACTGATGTAGAGGCCGTAGAGGAATGCTGCTTACTGACTTGCTTCTCATGGCTTGCTCAGCTTGCTTTCTTATAGAACCTAAGACCACCAGCACAGGGATGGCACTAACCACCATGGACTGGGCCATTCCCCGTTGATCACTAACTGAAAAATTGCCTAACAACTGAATCTCATGGAGTCATATCCTCAACTGAGGCTCCTTCCTCTCTGATTACTCTAGCTGTGTCAAGTAGGCCCACAAAACCAGCCAGTACTCTTAGCTTGTAAAACACATACTTCATAAGTGTGATAACACCAGAATCCAGATGCACATAAACACCTGCTGGACGTGTGTCTCTTGCTTGTGATTCCTGGGCTCAGAAAGGAGATAGATACAGGAAATTCCCTGGGCAAATTGGCAAGCTGTATTATCCCCAAGCTCTTATTATCAAGTTCTCTGTTCAACTGCGAAACCCTGACTCAACGAACAAGGTAAAGAGCTATCAGAGAAGATTCCTGATGTCCACCCTCAGCCTCCATATGCACATGAACATACATAGATGTGCACTTGCCCCTACAAGTGCTCCCACACATAAAAACACAATGCACACATGTATGTCAACTACACACACATATATATGCATAAAAAGAAAGAAAAGTACAAATTAAATCAACAATGAGCTATTTATTTTTCTACATTTCTTAGGATAACCATTATCTAAAAGTCAAATAATTGTAATGAATATTTACAAGAGAATGGAGAAAAGGGGCTCTTTGTACACTGTTGACGGAACTGGTATAGACATTAATGAAAAAAAAATGTGGAGGTTCCCTCAAACGGCCTGAAAACAAAAATATTATTTGAACTATCAATCCCACTTCTGGATAGACATCCAAAGGAATTGGAATTAATATCTCAAAAATGCATCTTCACTCTTAAGTGCATCACAGCATTTGTAACAATAACTAATGTAGAAATAACCTGTGTGTATTAGAGGATGAATAGATAATGCCAAAATATACAGATATTTTCAAATATGATAATTAATGTCTTACATGAGAATATTTATATATAAAGGAAGTATGACTATATACACATAGACAATTCAGTGAAATGCCAGTTAGCCTTTAAAAAAAATCTTGCCACAGATGAGTGGTTCCTGTAAACATTTTGCTATGTAAAATCAGGATAACACACAGATTAATTCTACATTATCTCACATGTGAAATCTAAAGTCAAACTCACAAAAACAACCATTGCTTAAGGCCAAGGGATGGAAAAAATGGAGACTACAAATGTCCAGTAAAAGATCAAATATACAGCGTGGCTAGCAGTGCTTACTAGTAATATATTACATACCTGGAATTCAATTAAAATCTATCTTAAGTGCTTCCATTATTATAAAATTGCAAGTAATTCAGTGATTATGTTAATAGCTCAATTGTGATCATGTCTTTACAGCTACATGTATACTAAAGCATCCCTTGCTTTATGTTAAATGAGTATAACTTATACTTCTCAATGATACTTCAGCAAAGCTAAGGGAAAGAAGACTTTGAGATTATGGTGTTATAATGCCACCATACTAGATTGGTTGAAGACAGAGGTGAGTGGCATCTTGGAATTTAAAAACTTGATGTATATATGTATATTTTGATGCCTGCTTCTAATAGTCATTTGAATTTTGACAGACTGATGTGGGAGTCCCCTCTGTATGCTATGAATACCACTGGTTAATAAAGAAACTGCTCTGAGCCTGTAGCAGAGCAGGGCAGAACAGAGCTAGGCAGGGAAAACTAAACCAAATACTAGGAGAAGGAAGGCAGAGTCAGAGAGAAGCCATGTAGCCCCACTGGAGACAGACGCCAGAACTTTACCCGGTAAGCCACAGCCTCGTGGCAATACACACATTAATGGATATGGGTTAATTTAAGATATGAGTTAGCCAGAAATATGCTTAAGCTATTGGCCAAACAGTAATGCAAATAATATGGTTTTTGTGTGATTATTTGGGGGCTGAGCAGCCAGGAACAAACAAGCTACCTCCTATAACAACAGACAATAGTTTAAACTTGCCTTTACCACAGCATATTATCTACTGAAAGGCTGTGAAAGAGCTCTCCAAAGCTAGAAAGACTAATGACTGATAAATACTGAGTTGTGTTGAATCTACAGTGAAGTAATATTACCAACATGATGAAAAAGATTCCAAGATACATGAAGGACATTTTGAAAAATAGTTGGGGTTCATATTTCTGTAAGGTAAGCAATAAGAGAAATGCAACTGAGAAGCCATGCACCAAACACAATGTGTTGAAAGATACTGTCTCAAAACTTAAGGCAAAAATCCAAAGGGGATGTGATTGGCCATAGGAAAGGTGTGAGGGTTAGCAGACTCAGAAGGCACAATCTCTTCTATCCCAGAGATAAATCAAGAAATTCTATAGGAAGTCATTCTAGGACAGTATAGCCAAGGCATAGAGAGTGGGAACTACAGTGGAGGAGGAATCTATTAGAATAAGGGCTGTTGACACCTCTGCCCTAGAAATATGATCTTAGTGTCGACAAGGTACACATCTCTACTCTAATGCCATTGCACAACTTCTTCCTAGTATGATGTGACAAAGTCCCATTTCAAGACGACAGCTGTCAAAGAACATCCATTTATATAAAATTAAGTGCATTAAAGTTGTACATTGGCATTAACTTGCAGTTTTATTGAGTATTTCATACATGCAGACAATATATCTCCATAGTTCTATGAAATCCACACTTCAATCCTTTTCCTTCATCTTTCTTCATCCCTCCAAGCATCACTTTTCTTCACCAGCTTCAAGTGCTTTCTTTAAACAGTGTCCACTGATTCTACATAGTAGAGTCACTGTATGTGCATGAGCATAGGATCTACTCCTGTAGCATGGGAAGCCTTTCAAGGGTTGAATCCCTGAAGAAAAGTGACTTTTCCTCCCCCTGAAGCCACCAGTTGACAATATCTCCTGAACTAAGAGTGGGACTTCATGAGCCCCTCCACCTCCTTTGCTGAGATTTTAGCTGACTTGCAGGTCTTGTGCATACTGTCACAACTAATGGGAATTCATCTGTGCAATAGGTCAATATGCCCAGCAAACACTGTTTCATTAAAGATATCCACTATTTCTTATTTGTGTAATATTTTGATTCCCTCTTCTACAATGACCTCTGAATCTAAGAAGGGGAGGTGTGTATACATTGTAGATGTCTACACACAGTTTCTTATTCTCTGAATGTTGACTAGCTATGAGTCACAGTGTTGACCACTGGGGTGGAGAGGTGGGTATAAAGACTAGAAGGCAATTTAATACTATGTTCATTTAGCAAAATAATAGTATTAGGTCCTTCCGAGGGCTGATGACCTAGCCAATTACAGGACTTGGGCCCACTTAACAATAGCAAATAAATCTCACCAAGGATTTGTACAACACAAACTTTAAGACAGTGAACAAGGAAATTGGAAGCAGCTACCAAAAGATGGAAATACATTCTATTGTAACATGAAGGCCTAGTTGGTTTCTGTCCTCCCACCAGGTCACACAGAGAGTCTACATTAGGTTATAAACTGATTGGCCCATTAGCGCAGGCTTTTTATTAGCTCTTACAACTCATATTAGCCCATTATTCTAGTATATGTTAGCCACATGGCTCGGTACCTTTCTCAGCGGGGCAGATCACATCCTGTTTCTTCTGTGGTCTGGGCAGGACTGCAGAAAGAGCTTCCTTCTTCCCAGAATACTCCTGTTCTCATTGCCCCACCTCTACTTCCTGTCTGGTTTTCCACCTATATTTCCTGCCTGGCTACCGACCAATCAGCATTTATTTAAAACATAATTGACAGATATAGAATTGTTCTCCCACACCACTTCCCCCTCTTTTATTTTTTTTAAACAGAGGAAAATATCCATAGTCTATTTTTGGGGAATGTGGGTGTAGTATTCCAGGCTACTTCCTTCTGGTTGGGGGCGCTGATAATCTTATGGGGACCTAAAGAAAATTTCAAATTATGATCAAGTCCTGACTGGAGTATCCTGTGTGTCTTGATCATAGCAGGCAGCAGTCTTGAACGTGTTCTGGATGTAGAACTCAGACATCTGGGCCATCTGTTCCTACCAGGGATTTCTCAGGTGGTCTTCCTTGATCAAACCTGAGTTTTCTTAACTCAGAATGAATCCACAGCCTCTCATTTCCTGTGGAAACAAAAGCAAAATCTCTTTTCCAAAGTAACATACCTTTTGACATTAATTTTGAAGTCAAGGTATTTTAAAAATACTTATCTTGGATTAATTTAGCAGCATGTATAAGCAAATATCTTTTAGCAGCTGTTGCTCCTTCCTCAGCATTCAAACAATTCAAAGAGAGCACAATAACATACACTATTAAGATTCTTTGTGTATTTTCATCTTTACGTGGCTTTATTTTAATCTCTATTTCTTTTATTTTTACTTTTAACTTTTGGCTTTTTGAGACAGGTTCTCTGTGTATCTTTGTCCTGGAACTCCCTCTGTAAACCAGGCTATCCTTGAACTCACAGAGATCCACCTGTCTCTGATTCCCCAGTGCTGGGATTAAAGGTGTGTACTACCATACCTTGAAATCACAGAGATCTGTCTGTCTCTGCATCCCAAGCATTGGGATTAAAGGTTTGTGCTACCACACCTTGAAGTCACAGAGGTCAGTCTACCTCTGTCTCCCAAGTGTTGGGATTAAAGGTATGTACCACCACACCCAACTACTCTTTTTCTTTTTTATTTTAAGGACTTTAACCTTTTTTTCAAGCCTGTATATATTTTAAACACATTGTAACCCATTTAGAGGTTTGCTTCAACTTTGAATCTCTCTTTATTGTATATCTCTCTTTTTCTGACCACATGAGTCTTTAATTTACCAAGCAATATGGGTAGGATTAAAGCCGTGGCTTTGATGGCTGGATCCAGCCCATTCCTTAGCTTTCTACGATTCCAGTCTCATGGCAGAGGTACTGGCTGTAGCCATATTTATTGCCACAACTCTATGGTGTTTCGGTGTCCCTGCCAGCAATCAAGCTGCAGCAGTGTGCTCACAAACCACACCGTAGTTGGACTGCCTGCCTGAAAGAGTCAGAGTTTGCCCTGGCAGGATGGCCAGCATTTTAAAACAGTGCAGCTTTTTTCCTGCTATGGCTGAAAACCGAAAAGCATGCAGTCAGCTTTTCATCAACACTATTTAAGTGTTCGTGGCAGGACCTCTTAAAGGAGCTGCAAGGTTTTACAGCTAAAGCTGAGTCAGGAAGCCTCTTTTTGATGAGAGCGCTTGCTTGCCTCTAGCAAGCAGAGCAGACCCGAGAAATTGCTGCTACCAAGAAAACATGCTTTACTCTATTCTTTCCCAAGCTTTCTCAGGCTTTCTGTGGATGCAGTTATCCACGTGGGTGCCATTGATTGGAATGATTAATGTTGTGAAAATGACCATCCTTCCAAAATCAATCTACAGAGTCAACACAATATTCAACAAAATTCCAACACAAATCCTCACAAAAAATGAAAAACACAATCATAAAATCCACATAGAAACAGAAAAAGATAAAAATGAACACATACATTTATTTAAATGTAAATGAAAAAAATAATTATCAAAAGATTAATGTATAATATTAACACAGAACATTGCAGAAGTGATGGCTGGTGGACGGACAAGGGCCTTCATAGTGATCAATAATACAATGAGTTTTACATTTTCTGGCCAGGATAACAAACACCAGTAAGGAAATTTCCTTAGGAATTTGTAGTGAAAAATAAATCCAGAAATTTAAAAATGCTTAAAAAAGGTAGGATTTGTTACTGCTAAGTTTTGAAAGGGCATCTGAAATAGAAAAGCATGGATGTTTAAGTCTGTACTTAATTGGTAACACACAAAAATCTTAATTTAGATCTGGTGAGAAGTCTTTAGCACCCATAACATTCATACTTTTCATTTGTCACCTTCATCTGATTGATCTTTTGACAATCATTGTCTTTTCTTTATTTCTATGGATTTTGATAAAACATAGCATGCAAATTGTTAGGCAGTGTCTGTTAGGCAGTGGTACTTTAAGTGGCTAGGTATCCCTACAGAAAATGCAGTGTGTGTATTTTCTGAGTTGGATTTCTCTGATTGAATTTCTCTATCTTCATCCTCCCACCCTTGCCATTTTGTGAGCAAAAATAAACGAGGTTGGCTGAACATGGATCTCATCACGTATACTTCTGGTAAAACATGAATACGTTTCTCAGTTGTAAGGCAGATCACTTGTCATTTCTGTACCTTGAATGGGTTAGTGGCCAGCGTGGGAACATGGTGTTTTCCACTCAGTGGAAATGCTTTGCTTGTGCACATCCAGAATAACTTTGCTCCATTTGTTCTCATGCAGTTTATTAGATTTACCAAAACCATGTAGTTAAATTTAGGTTCTTGGAAAAGGAACTAACATGAACTTACAATAATACTCATCACTGTACCTCTTTCCCTTGACAAAAAAAAAAAAAAAGTCAACCAATTTCACATTGCCCAACACTAACATTTAAAATGTAGGAAAGTATGTGCCTGCCTCATCCAAAACTGGAAATGGGAAGTATAATTAAAAGTACAATGATTCAATTTCTCCTTAACCGAAGAGACAACAACAACTAGCCTTTTCCTTAGGGAATTACCTTCCCTGATGATACATGCCAAGTAGCATTTTGAAACCCTTCAAAGATGTGCCCTGTCTTAAGTCAGAGTGTTCACAACACCTAGAAAGAGCATGGGAGATAGATAAAAACATAACTTGTCTCCTCTAGCCAAGCCTCACCACCCTCTGATAAAGAGAACTGACTTCAGCATGTTGTTGTCTGACTTCCACACTCACACCGTAGCATTGCTTCCTTCCTATGAATAAATGTAATTTTTAACAAATACCAAGGAGCCAGGCATAGTGGTGCACACTTTCAGTCCCAGCACTTGGGACATGGAGGCAGGTGGACTCTGTGAGTTCAAAGTCAGCCTTGTCTTGAGAGTAAGTACAAGCCAACTAGAACTATGTAGTAAGATCTTGATTTGAGGGAGGAAGGGAGGAGAAAAGAAATTCCAAGAATTGTATATCAACAGGCAATGCCAGATGCAAGGATTGGCATTAAATGCCAGCCTTACTACTAATTTTCTGTAAGATAATTTAATAAATTATTTTACTTATATGGCTAAAGACTATAGACTTGCATCCTTGCACAAGTTGCCTTTTATGTGCCTTTGTTATCATATTAATAAAATACAAGTAATAATAGTATCTACTCATGGAATTCTTGTGAAAACTAAGTTAACACATGTAATTTTTAATAGTAGAGGCTGACATGTAGTAAGCGCAAAACATGTTAGCTGCCAAAATGATTGACAGAAAATTATGCATGCATTACTAATATCCTCTTGACCCTAATACTGAGTCACATGGTTCTGAAACCAAACCAACAGGCCAAGAAAAGAGGACAATTAATTATCCCAGCCATCATGTTTCATTTTGAGGGATTGTGAACAGTCAAGCTAACTTCTGTAATAAGAACTGACATAAAATAAACTCGAGGAGTTAATTATATTTTTAGATGACTTAAAAAGAGAATTAAAAATAATTGTTGCTAGTTTCAGATATCTTGATCATTGGCTGTGTATTTTTTTAATGAATTAATAGAAGGATGATGAATAAAATTAATTTTCTTTCTCATGCATCCCTTCATGATTAGACTTACATAAGCCAAGCAAGTATCACTTCTGTAGCAAGAATAAAATCTAGAACACAAGATCCCCCAAAATAATATATTTTAAAAGAATAAGCTAAATAAAATGTTGTTTTAGTACTAACCTTACTTCTTACTGTGGGGCTATAGATAGGGAAATTGAGGAAAGACAGGGAAGTGCTTTGGCTCATTTCTGAGGAACAAAAATTAAGATGTAACTGGGCAAAGGTAAAGAAAAGATCCCAGGAAAACAGTCAAGCAAAATGACAAAGGTAAATATTTGGGTAAAGACATCTGCCCTGGCACCAACATCTTCAGTGTGGAAAAAGATGGCTAGCTGATTCATCTAAAAATCAAGAGGGATGTCCAGCATGATGGAACTCGAGCGCTCCCAGAACTTAGGAAGCAGGGACAGCGCCAGTTACACAGCCAATCCCTGTTCAGCATTGGCAAAAGAAAGACCCAATCTCAAAAAATACAAACTAGGGGATGGCTCAGAAGTGTGTACTGCTTTCACAGAGGTCCTGAAGTTGGTTCCTGGCACCCACATCAGTGGGCTTACACCTCCTGTATCTCCAGTTCCAGGGGAGCTTCTGCTCTTTTCGGGCCTCTGTAAGCACCTGTGCTCACATGCACATATCCAGAGAAACACATATACATGCAATTTAAAATAATTATAACAATTTTTAAAATTATAAAAGAATAAAGATTTGCTGGGGGCACACTCAATGGTACAATACTCACCTAGTATATATAAGGTTCTGGGTTCAATTCCAGTATTGTTAAATTAACAAAAAAACCAATAACAATAATAAAAAAAAGATTTCTGAGTGTTGAGACAAACTGTATTTGTCCTGGTGTTCCTTTTGGGGGGCTGTACTGATGTTTGAGCTCAGAACACTCCACAGGAGGCTTTGGACTTGTCTGCTCTGAGATTCACTTTCCTTCTGTGCACTGCCCCAATGCTCAGCAGAACAGGAAGCAAAGTTCCAGTTCCCAGGCCTTGTGTCTAAAAATTATGGTGTCACTTTCTCATCATTGACTCCAATTTTGTATCTTGGTTTATGTTGCACAAAACATATCATGAAAAAACAAACTTGCAAGTTGTACTGCCGAGCCCTTAAAAGTAACCTCATTTGCTGAATATAAAGTTTTATGACTTTAGAAAATAAGCTTTAGTTATCTAAAATATCTTAAAACCACAAATCATAATTTGATAGCATGCATAAGTGAATAATAGCCACAGTGGCAAGAGAAATAATTCCATTACTTCCTATGTACATCTTGTTTAAGTCTCATATTAGTCAATGTGGAGTCACTCCACAGCACACTTAAAACAGAGCACACAGTTTGCAGACTCTAACATTAATCTCCATTCTTCACTCTTGATCCTCCAAATTCCTGCCTGCTGAGAACAGCTATACGTCCTGTGCTTTCTTGGGGACAGACTTTAACATCAGTTCTAGCCTTTTCCTTCCCCTACTATAAGCAATGCTTTCCAGTATAATTTGACTTCTCTGACAGTGACATTACCTTCAAGCTAGAAGCCTACTCCTAGACCAATACTAATCCAACAACTGTTCCACATGATGCTCTTTTGGGGGGAGATACCCCTCAGGAAAAGCATGAACCTCTTTAACTCCTCTAATTATTAAAGGCAGTGCTCCTTCCATTCGCCACATGGCCAACCAAGGCATGTTCTCATGTCCAAGACATCTTCTGATATGGGTGGCTTGTGAATTATGAGTTTCTCCAACGTGACTTGTCACACCACAAGTGTCACCTTTGTTTCTATGGTATTCTCCTGGTTTGCTCAGTATTCAGTATTATAGATGCAAAAATGAATAAGTTTTATTATTCATTTTATTCTTTATTATTTTCAGACATATTCTGCAGTGAGATTGTATCTCCACAGCACATTGCAAGGGCCCTCAAACTGTGTAACCTTTGCTGTGCTCACACACTTACACAGCCTTGGACCAAGCCCATGTGCCACACATATACTTCAAATGGTATAAACACTAAGATCAGATCTATCATTATTACCTGCAGGTGTAATGAAAAATGACCATTGCATCCCCTTTTGGTTCTGCCCTGATGTTCTGTTCTATGATTTAGACACTTATAAGCTATTCCAAATTAGCAGATACATTTGTATATCATTTCTTCATATATTAATGTGTGCTCAAATATTTCCCCAAAGGAAGAAGGCAACAGGGTCTGCAAATTAGTAGACTCAAATAGTTTTTTAGCTTTTCTTATCATACATAAGAGTATGAACTCTTATCCACCCAGGAAAAAGTCACAATTATACCATGAATAATATACATTCTTACCCATGAAATGAGCCCAAAACTTCTGCTTTCTGTCTTCTAGTCATTTTTCATAACCCCAAAACAAAGTATCAAAATTCATGGATGTAACCATGAGTGACAAGCTACAGAGCCATGGATTTTTAAAGCTATCTATAAAAGTTACCACTTATCTGTTTGTTTGTACTGCCATAACTTTATATAGTTAGTAAAAATGCTCTATAAATTTCACTCCATGTTTATTTAAAAGCACATACTTATGGGGCTGGAGAGGTGGCTCAGCAGTTAAGCACACCTTTCTGCTCTTCCAGAGAACTCAAGTTCAATTTCTAGCATCCACATAATGGTCCCCAACCATCTGTAACTCCAGTTCCAAGGGCTATGATGCCCTCTTCTGACTTCCACTGGTACCAGGCACACAGACATACATACAGGCAAACACCTATACACATAGAACAATATAATAAAAAAATTAAGGTGTTTATTTTTAAGTACCTGAGCAGCATTTGAACTACAAAATGTATGAGTATAAAAGAAAGTAGAGAATCAGAAAAGTACAAGAAAATCAAGGGCAAGAGATGACGAGTGCTAGCAGGGCTTAAGCTGGAGCAGTACTGAGGGGCAAACTGGGGAAATTCAGACCCCTTACCTTATTGGAGGATGGTGACATTGAAGCTGTTTTTCCCTGCTGTGTAATTTGAGAGTGTGTTGTTCAAGAGAATGATAGATGACATTCCTTTAGGGGACACAGTTTTACTCTTTAGTAGGGCCAGGGATTGAACCTGGGTCCTTGTGCATGCTAGACAAGAGTTCTATCACTGAGCTACGGCCCATGTTTCTTGGATGACATTGTTTGTGCTGAACTTTCCTGCATTTTGATGTGACAGAAACTGCAATAGTATATGTTAAATACACATTCTGTCACAGATTGTTTTCAGTTGTTTTACTGATTTCTAGAGTAATGTTTTTATCTAGGTTTTCTTCCTGTGACTATTATCATGAAATTTTCAGAGTGAGTTCCATAGGTCTCATATAAGAACCTGGATTCTCTATTTTAGGGTCATAAAATAATGTCATTTTAATAAAATCCAAATTCTAGCCTTCTGTTGCTCATAGAATGCTGCCAAATCGTAGGATACACTGTCTCAATAAACCATCTTATCAGATACTGTAGAAAGCAAAAACTTACCCGTTTCAGGCCTGTAGCATTTATTCTGCCCCTCACTCCCCCTCCCTCACTCCCTCTCTCCTTTCCTCCTCTCTCTCTCCTTCCCCCATCCCATATCACTGGCATGCACTCTAAGAGAAAAGGGAGAAAAACAATTTTTTTAAAAGGTCAGATTGGAAAATGCCTTGCTTAGGGAGGACAAGAGTATTTGGTATAGTTCTT
>PVIU01012139.1:0-61357 GCA_004026605.1 Ondatra zibethicus
CTCTTTCTTTTTTCAGAAGACCTGTCTGGAGCGATTTAGAGTTATGGTTTTATGTGTGTGATATGAAACGGTAATACGGGCTGTCTTGGCACCTTGAAGGAAGAGAAACAAAAATTGAGCAGGCTATCTTGCTTGTCTCATTTGCCAGGCCCCATCATCACAAAGTAAATGAGTTGTTTAGCCGCCAGCTTTCAGGAGGATTGTAATAAGCGTGTTTGGTCCACAGGCAGCAGGGTGCAGGCTGCCCGCATCCCCCCTCTGTTAGATGGATGATGCTGGTGGCGAGTGGACACACGCATCCTGCCTGAATATGAACAACAGATTTGTCAGTGTGTGACAGGCTGACAGCCCAGCTCCCAGCTGCTTGTCCACTGTTGTTACATCAGCACCTTGTCTGAGTGCTCAGCAAAGAGGCAGTCTGCTTCCTCCATTCATTGGAGGCAGGTTGCTTTAAAAAAAAAAAAAAAAAAAGGAAGGAAAACCTAGTTCTGACTTTAGGCTATAGTGCCAGAACACATTGAAAAGAGACAATTTAAATGTCTCTGTACGCCTCTAGCAACATATCATAGGCCTTCGAAGTCCCACCCTACAGGTTAGGTTTCAAAACCAAGAAGGTAACTCAAGGTAAGTCTGACGCTGGTTAAACAGCATCATCTCACTTCAGTAAGGGTCTTGGCAGAACATGCATATGAAGGAAGGTCCACACTTGGCTTCCTCATGTGGCTGGAGTGGAAGTTTGCTCTGTGTTCTTCGAAGACAGTATTATATGGAAGACAGTTTAAAGTGTGCCAGGGAAAACTTAACATGGCATAGAAAGCTTCACGTTGACCACTCAGGCATCTCATTTTCACTAGTCGGGTGATAGCTGAGCTGACAATCACTATGAAAACATTTCTGATACAAAAATTGCAGAAATATGTTGATCAGAATTTAGTAGAATCATGACAGATACTATTAAATATACCAAACTTCTACTGTAGTTTAAAAATCCATAGAAATAAATTTGGAAAATTGGAGGTAAGTGAAGCAGCCATTAAATTTTAATAAGTTTAAGAAAGTAAATTAAAGATGTATGTATCTTCTTTATGTGTATGTGTGTGTGCCTGTCTGGGTTTATGTGTATCACATGCATACAGGAGTCTCTGGAGGCCAGAAGAGGACATCAAATTCCCTAGAACTGGAGATGCAAGTTGCTGTGCACCATCACGTGGGTGCTGGGGACTGACCCTGGGTCATCTGCAGGAGCAGCAAGTGCTTCTAACTGCTGACCTGTCTCTCCAGCACAAGAGGATGGTTTAGCTATAATATGTTAAAGGAAGGTGGAAGAATTGGTGAGAGGTATTACTTCAACATTCTTTGCAGCTGTGAATTGTTGGGTTCCACGCACATGTGGCAGTCTCTACTAAGTGGGTCATAGATGAGAGCTGAAAAGGAGTTACATCTAATCTTTAATGGCTCCTTCCAAGCAGTTATGGCTTGCCAAGTCACTAATAAGTATTATTTAAGAGTCCCTAAGTACACATTTGTACAATGTTTCCCTACAGACTTAGGAGAAACTATTTCAGGTTGTTGGATCAATAATTATCATTTCATTCAAGTCTGCTATAACATGGAAAACTGACTCTGAACTCTTCCAGCATCCTAGTCCTGGCTCATAATAGAGCAACATAGGGCTTGGAATGTTCCAATGACTCCATCTCTAGCATGCCGGAGACCTGCATCGCACATAAAGCTGTATCTACATCCCTATTCTACCAAAGGTGGACACAGGAGATTACTACAGTCTTGTAAATTGGAAGCATCTTTATGCAATGGTGTTTAATTGACCAATAAACATTATTTATTTACTCAAGGATGACAAAGACAAGGAGTAACAAAAGTGTTCAGAAGCATTCACAGAATCCTAGTTGGAACAGTTCTGTATATTTCTTTCCCTGACCAAACTGATAGGTTACACACTCAGGGTTTACAACTGGTTAGCCCATTTGCATACTTTTATGGAATAGAATGATTGGGGAGAGTCAACTAAAAATGGTACTGTAAGAAATTCAAGGAAATATCCTTCATATGCTTAAGTAAAAAAAATCATCTTAAAGGATATATTGAAATTGGGATGATTTGTGGGGGGGAGCATGTACCATTAATTAGAATATCACATGGCAGATAAATAGAAAATAGAAAGATAAGACAGATGACAAGTAGGTTGATAGTGATGACAGGTGACTGATATATAGATGATGATAGAGATGACAGATAATAGATGATAGATAGATAGGGACAGATATAAATGATTTATAGAGATCATTGATAGATATGTAGGTAGTAAAATGATAGATGATGATTGATGAAGATAGATGATGAAAATAAAGAGACTGATAGATGACAGATGATAGATAGATCAATGATGATAGATAATAGATATAGTTAGACAGACCAACAAGATACCTGGAAAGATGTAGATGTACAAAGTATGATATACCAGAAGAATTTTTTTTTAAATTTTCTTTTACTTTTTTAAAACAAGATAACAAACTATCTTTTTTCATTTTACATACCAATCCCAGTTCCCACTCCCTCCCTTCCTCCCAATCCCCCCACCTTTCCCCCACTACATCCCCAACCACTCCTGAGAGAGAGTAATGCTCATTGCTTTGGGGGACCTTCCCAGGTAGAATTTTTTTGTTCTTTATGTTTTTCTGTATTTTGGAGATTTTTCCCTCTATCCCAATGTATTGCACTTTTACTAAAAGAATACACTATTAAAATGAAACGTTGCCTGAAAAAAGATGACAAAGAGAGAATCTTCCAATTCACCTGACTGTTACTCACTCTGCTTTCTGCTGTGATTTGCTATGGGTGTGATGTAATGCTTGAGATGATGGAATAGAAAACATCATTATTTAAGACTCTGAAGTTGGGGCTGGTGTGATGGCTCAACAGGTAGAGGCTTGCACTGTAGGAGCCTCATGACCTAAGTCTGAACTTCAGAACATGTAGTAGAAAGACAGAATTGACTCCCCAAAAGTGGTCCTCTAATATCTACACATGTGCTTTAGCACAAGTGCCCCCCCACTAAATGTCCAAGCCTTAGATCACGTTCTATTTGTCGTACACTATATAATTGCTTCATAAGCACACACCAGGTGCATAGACTAATGGTCAGTTGTGCAAGCCTACTGTGTGAGCACACAGCCTCTGACTACACAGCAATCCTTCATTTCTCCTTCAAAATATAAATTCAGTGAAATGTAGAAAACTGTAATTTGTCCCTTCTTTTGAAAGGAAATTTAAGTTACAAAGTTCAGTTCTTTTACTGAAAAGATGATCCAGTGACCTCAGACTTCATCCTCACTCCAGCTGCAGCCTGTAGAGGAGACTGAGATCAGAAGTCCGTCCTACCCCTCTGTTTGCTCACAGGCACCATTTTCAGGCATCTCTTCAACAGGTCACAGTGAGTTTCTGATTGGAACATCATTTGGTGTGACTCCTCCCTTCCCTCAACACACCCTAGGCAGCTTTAGAATCTCAAACATATGGATCTACTTAGTATTTTGAAGATACTTGGTAATAAATGGTGTATCTAAAACATAATCTTCTCAAGTGATAGATAGTTAAGTTTTTCCCAGCTCACCCTTTTACAGTGTTTCATTATACCTCTGTACTGATAGTAATATGCACCATATTCCTAAGTATCTAAGTATCACCAGATTTCCCCCCCCCAAAAAAAAATTTGTGGCTATGCACTCTCCAAAGAATACAGAAGCCCCTTCCCCTAAATGCTTGTGAACACTGAGTAGGTGCATTTCCTTTCTGTCTTGAGCCTTACAGAGGTGGCATGGCCTCTATGTCACGGTCCCGCTGCATCTGATTCGCATTCCCAATCACTGCTGGTGAGGCTATCTTGATTTTAGCACTGATTTAAAAAATCTGTGGGAAGGAATGGCACACCCTACTACTGGCAACACATTGTGTGTGGGCACGTGTTTATGCATGTGCACATGTATCCTGACATGGGATTGGGTGGTTCCTGAGAAAGCCATCTTACCCCAAACACTTAGGCTGCAGGGGCTCTGCACCTCTCTAGGCCATCGGAAGGCACACTGATTGACACTTGTGGCCTCCTTTTCTGCTTTTCTACAGTTACGTTTTCATTCTACTTTCATAAACATCTCCCTATGTGCATTTTTATGGGTCCCGAGGGAGGAAGTTTTGTGTTAGGGTCAAGTAACGATGTATAGGCTGCTTTTCATAGACTCCTACTGTCTGGTCATGTCTTTGACTTTAAGTGTCATAAGCACACCCTGGGTTGTTCAGAGAGTGCAGCCAATGCACGTTGTACAGCCCCGGAACACCCACACTGGCACGGGATGGCATAAGAAGGCAGAGAATAACTTTGAAAACATTTATTCTCAAGTATTTGAAAATGCCCTTTGAACCTCTGTTCTCATTGGGACATCCCAAGGGCACCCTCATTTCTACACGTATGAAATAGTTTGTCTTCTCACACTGACCTTGTTCCAGTTGGCATTCCTGCCACCCAGAGGCCCAATTTAGAAAATCGTCTTTTTTTTTTTTTAGACTTTCACCTTCTTTCCCTTCATATATTTCATATGCCACAAGATCCTAACCCTTCATTCCCCATAATTCCGTCTTGATTTGGATCCATGTTATTTTAAGTTTTAAAATTATGTTGTATTTGTGTGTGCACACGTGTACATGCATGTGCACACACAGGTGATGAAATAGTATGATTGTAGAGGGCACAGGAAAACCTGCAGGAGTCTGTTCTCTCTTTCCACCATGTGAGTCCCCAGAATGGAAGCCAGGTTATCAGACTTGGTGGTAAGTACCTTGTATTAATTACTTTACTACTGCTGTGATATAATAATAACAACAACAATAATAATAAAATTAGTGATCAAGGAAACTTATAGAAGAAAGGGTTTAATTAGAATTATGAAGCATGATTAATAAAAACTTAGACAGAAATTGGCATTCAACCTAATGACCGGAAAAGCAAAGCAGCCGGCCATTGACTCTTACCTCAACTTCAGTCCGAAAATGGCGATCTTGCCTCCAAGAATCTCAGAATGGGACTGTGCCTGAGAGCTGTGTCCTCCCGTTCTATAATCCTCTCTAGTTCTGAGATTAAAGGTGTGCACCACTACTGCCCAGTTTCTATGGCAAGCTAGTGTGGCTACCGGGATTAAACGTGTGTGTCATTGCTGCCTGGTCTGTAAGGCTGGCCAGTGGGGCTGTTTTACTCTCTGATCTTCAGGTCAGCTTTATTTATTGAAATACCACTACAGGATTGCAGTTGCAGAGAGATCAGAGTCTATTGCCAACATGACTGGTGGTGTTGCAGCAGCCAAGCATGGCAGCTGAAGCTTGCACATCTCCCTCCATAAGCAGGGAGCAGAGAGAGCAACTGAGAATGGGGCATGACTTTAAAACCTCAAAGCCCATTCCCACAGACATGCTTCATCTAGCAAGCCTGCAGCTCCTAAACCTATGCAGCCAACTGGAGACCAAGGACTAAAATGCCGGGGACCACAGGGGGCATCTCATTAAACCACTACAGACCTTTACCCTCTGAACCATCTATCTGGCTTGGATCCCTATTCTGAATTTAACATATCTCTAGCTTAGTTCAGACACTTAGCAGTGATGACATTCTGTAGACATAGAGGGACACTTTTATCCACTGCTACTATTTCCAGCATTTGAGTGACAGAATGGTCTCTAAAATGAGCTCGCTCCCTTCCATCTATCTTTTGACCACAAGATTGTATTCTAAAGCAAAAATGTGATATTTTTATGCTGTGGCCAAGTAAACAGAGTTGGGAATCAGAATCAGGCAATGTACATTTGAATCACAGCTCAGGTAGTAACCTGAAGTGACTATTACTTTTCTCCTTTTGGGTGCACATATGTGGCAAAACATGCAATTTTGGGGGAGGTATTTGGCTTTGCCTTGGCTCACTGATGAGGAAGGTACAGCAGCAGGAGCCATGGCAGCAGAAGTGTGAGGCTGCTTGCTCACAACTGGGCAACTCAGGAAACAGAAGGTAATGCCAACACCAAGCTGGATTTCATCCTCCACCCTTTTTATTCAGTTTGGGATGGCACTATCCATAGTCAGGGTAGACCTTTCTTCCTCCAGTTCCAGAACAGTCCTCCCGGGTTATTCTAATCTAGTCAGGTTGACAATGAAAATTAACCATCACCAGTTTACTCCTTGTCCACACCCCGAAGCATCACTTTTAATGCTAAATGACATTACAGCACTCATTGCTTAGGGTCCAGCTACAGTGCTAGCTCATGTGGAGAGAGATGGCTCACCCCATCCTCTAGTTTACAGTCTGTCTCACATTGGCTTTATGTATGTGATGTATGGTTTGTTCACCAGGTGTCCAGCTGGTCAGTGTTTGATCTGCAGGGGTGGTAGTAATGGGACACTGTAGAACAAGAGATGTGTCTGGTCGAAGGTCCTTGGCTCAGCTGGGTCTTCAGATGGATCCTCTGTATTTCTGTTAGGGTGTTGCTGATATCTCACGGAAGGGCTGTTAGGAAAGTCTGAGTCTGGCCCACTTAGCTTCACTCTGGCTTTCTCTTTGGTCCTGTAATTACTTACCTTCTGTACATGTTTCTGCCATGGTGTGAAGTCATCTATGGTGAGTCCTTTACCAGGTCTTATCCCTCCTCCTCACACAGACCTGATCTCGAACCTCGAACTATGAGTCAAGGAAGCCTCTTTTGTGAAGTGAGCTTGTCTCAGGTATTTCTTAATAACATAGTTCTTAATAACAGTATAGTAAACAATGCTCTTCTACATTTACCCAGAGTTATTTCAAGCAAGGTCTGTGACTTAGTTTCTCTTTCTACTGCTATGATAAATACCCTGACAAAACAGTTCAAGGCAGAAGGAGCTTATTTTAGCGCACAGTTAGGGTACAGTAAATCATGGTGGGTGAGTCAGGCAGCAAGAGCTTGACACAGCTGGTCACATTATTCCACAGCCAGAATAGAGCAATGATGCACACATGCTAGTGCTCAGCTCTCTGTCTCTACTCATACAGTCCAGGATCTCCCGAAGAGGGTTGGTACCACCCACGTTCATTTAACATAATTATGGTAATTGCCTGCAAAAAAAAAAAGCCCACAGATCTACCTGATCTGGACAGCCTCTCATTGAGACTCCCTCTGCAGGCAATTCCAAATCCTGCCAAGTTGACAAACTAAATGAGTGTGTAACTTGTATGTTGTACATTTTCCCCCTTTTTCTACTTAGCATCTAAAGTCACTGGTACATTGTGGTGATCGAGACCTTTAAATAATATCTTGTCAACTTCAAATAAAATAAGAGATATGATCACAAAGGCTTTTAGGTCAAAACTACGCCTCTTCTAAAGACAAGAACAGTAAGTTTTTGTTTATACCACATTTTCTTTTGAAATGTCATTCTAATTTGGAATTAGCTTCTTTTCTATAACTTTGACGTAATGCCCTCCTAAGCAGATCCTAGGAGTTAGCTGCAGTAGCCACATTTAAAATATACTTGAAGTTATTACATAGCATTGGTTATGGAACTTAATTCCAGTCAAAGGAAGGTTTAACATACCAAAATGTTTATTTAAAATGGTTTTAAGGGCTGGAAAGATGGTTTCATAGGGAAAGAATCTGCCACCATGCTTAGGAGTTGGATCCCTGAAACCCAAACCAAATGTAAGGCGAGAACCAACTCCTGAAAGCTGTCTTCTGATCTCCATACATGCTCCATGGTACATGTACAGTGATGTGCATATATGTGTGTGTGTGTGTGTGTGTGTGTGTGAGAGAGAGAGAGAGAGAGAGAGAGAGAGAGAGAGAGAGAGAGAGAGAGAGAGAGAGAGAGAGAGAGAGAGAGAGAGCATGTACATGTGTGTGTATGTGCGGGCATGTGTGTGTGCTCACTAAATACTGGGTAATGAAGTACTCCACAAACATGAAATAACATTGGCATGAAAAGGAAGGTAGTTTTGGTTATTTTTCTCTTTGTTGGGACAAAAGACCCAACAGAAACAATGTAGAGGAGGAGAGATCTATTCCAACTTAGAGCTTAAGAGACTATTTTCCACCATGGAGAGAAGGCATGGCAAGGGGCTCAAGAGGGTGGAGTTTCCCTGTGGCTTCGTGGGTATAACTGTCACGGATGGATCCCAGAGACCGGCCTTTTCCAGCCAGGTTCCCACCTCTACACCTTCTAAACCTCTCAGGACATTGTCTTGGGCTGGAGACAGGTGTTCACACACATGAGGCCTGGGGACACAGTAAGCATTTCCCATTTAAATGTAGAAAAGCTAAGTACTTCAACTGAGCAGTATCAGCTAGAATTTGAGTGAAAGATACCCATCTTTGATAGCTTAGAAAAATAGGCATTAGAAATGTGACTTGTTAACACCCTAACTTTGAAAAGATGTTTTGAAAACCAATATGAATTCTGCTGAAGTATGTTCAAGAACTCTCATTTAGAGTTAAGTGGAAGAAAAGCCAAATCATCTTTGCAGATGTTGAGAAGAAATTCATTGCGGGCAATCACCATTTAATATCCAATGCTGACTTTCTGAGCAAGTGCTTTCTCTAAATGATAAATCAAATGTGTTGGGAGTATCATTAATCTTAGAATATAAATGAGACAAGCAAGAATATTAAGACAATGGAAACATTAACATTAAAAACCGGCCATTATATCAAAGGATAGAACAAATATTAAAAAACTATCCTGAAATTTTTGAGGTTAAATAAAACATACTCTGTAGCAGAGACTGCTGTGTAATGCTAGCATATAGGCTGAGCTGTAAATATTGCCCATCTAGATGCCATGTAAGTAGACATGTTGCCGATACTATATTGCTATAACTAACACTTAAAATAAAAGGATGCAAAATTTGCATTTAAAATAAAGATGTGAGGCCAGTGAGATGCTTTGCAGACAAAGATGCTTCCTGCCAAGTGTGGTAGCTTGAGTTCGAGCCCTAGGACTCATGTGGAAGGAGAAAACAAAATTTCTGAAAGTTGTCCTCTAGCCTCTACACACACCATGGCATACACTCATGTAGACATACAATACACACTTGCACACACTTACACACACACAGAGTCATATATGAAATACATATTAAAAACAGGGACATCAAAGCCAACTGTTTCCTTAAATGCTATTTATCCCATGATGTAGGCAAATGAGACTACTTTCTAGACTTTGAATAAGCCATATGTTTGTTTCCTTCCTGTTGCCATGACAAATACTTGGACCGAAAGCATTTTGGGGACGGAAAGGGTTTATCTAGCTCACACTTGCAGGTCACAGGCCATCATTGAGAAAATCAGGACCAGAACTTGAGGCAGAAACCGTGGAAGAACACTGCTTGCTGTCTCACACAGGCTAATGCTTAGTTAGTTTTCTTATACAGCTCAGGATTACTTGCCTAGAGAATGGAGCTGCTCACTTTAAATTTGTATTATATCAAAATCCACACCAATGCAAAAATCTGAGATTAATAGTTGCATTTTTATCCTATATTCACATATTCCACAAAATATAACAAACATCCATAACCCACCAAATAACCAAAAACCATCTATACTCCACAACTCTTGGGAATGTGGATGTTGTTTTCTCCAAAACTGCTTCCTACTGTCTGTGGACAAAGTGTCTTTAGGGTCCCTGAGAAAATTTAAGATAATAGTCAAGTCCTGGGAAGACCAGTTATATCCTTTGTTGATAGATATCACCTGTCAAGGTTCAGAAGGTCTCCCTTGATCAAAGCTGGTCCATCTCAACCTGGAAGGAATCCATAGCCTTTTGTTTCCTGTGCACCGCTTCTCCAAAGCAATGCATCTTTTAAGTTTCATTTTATAAATACATTTTTTTACTTCAGTTTTAAAGTTAAGGCATTTACAAATATTTAGTTTGGTCTATTTTATCAGTCTTTCAGTCCCATGTCACCCAGAAGCTGCCTCTTGCCCATCAGCCATCAAAAAACTCAAAATCAACACAATCATATATAGGATCCAGACTTCCTGTGTATTTCCCATCTTTATGTGGCTTTTTTCTTTTAATTTTACCGTCTCTTTAAAGTCCTTGTTTTATTTTTATAGTCTATAACTGCCTATACTCTTTTTCTTTCTTATGCCTACACACATTGTAAAACATACCATAGCTGGGTGGTGTTAGTGCATTCCTTTAATCCCAGCACTCAGGAGGCAAAGGCAGGTGGATCTCTGTGAGTTCAAGGCCAGCCTGGTCTACAGAGTTAGTTCCAGGACAGCCAGAGTTGTTACACAGAGAAACCCTGTCTCGAAAAACCAAACCAAATAACAAAACAAACAAGCAAAAAATTGGGGCCTGCTTAGATGTTTTTCTGTCTGTACCTTTTTTTTTTACTATGTATCTTTTAGCCTTTTTTTTTTTTTTGTCTGTATGAGCAAAAGCTAAATCTACTATACTGTGTGTAGCTGATTAGCCTCTCTGTACTGAGGCCTGTTTGAGCCCTAGGAAACCTGCCATGCTGCTTAGTTCATGGCAGCTGGCTCCATCTTGCAGGCAGCTGTTGGGAGACAGGCTACTATTGGTATGAGACCGTGAGACTAGGAAGCCCAGTGTGACTCGTTTCTGTGTGTTCAGAAACTTCTTAGTTTTTTCAGGTCTTAAGTGGAACCAAGCCAGGCGCTGGGCACCATATGTAATCAGAGTTTCTCTCCCACCAGCCATTACTGAATAATCGCTCTGAGGCTTAGTAATAATTATAAATGTTTGGCCAATGGCTCAGGTTTATTACTTGCTAGCTCTTACATTTAGATTAACTCATTTCTATTCATCTAAGTGTTGCCATGTGGCCATGGCATTACCTGTCTGCTGGCATGCTGTTCCTTGTGTGGCTGGATGACATCTCTCAGATTTTGCACTTCTTCTCCTGCATCTCTGCTTGGATTTCCTGTCTGGCTCTATCCTGCCTTGCTATAGGCCAAAACAGCTTTATTTATCAGCCAGTGAGAGCAACCCATATTCAAAGTGTACAGAAAGACATCCCACAGCACCATATGCCTTTCCTCCATCTTTATTTCCATTATTTCTTCCTTCTGCATGGTTGTGTCTATAAGCCAAAGGCTTGACTTTAAGACCCAGCAGAAGAACACCTGATTTTATCAATTACATAGTCAGGTATTATAAATTCTTGAAAATCTAAAGCTTTTTTACTTATTTAATCATATATTTATGCATGTAATTCTGGGGCTTGGATCCCAAGCCTCACACATGGTAGGTGAAGCAGTGTACCAATAAGCTATATCTCTAGCTCTAAGGCTGTAATTTATTTTGTTTAGTGACTTGTGCATTTATTTCTTTTTTCTTTTCAGACAGGATCAGGTTATGTGGCCTAGGCTTAGTAGAATGTGTGATCTTCCCACCTCATCATACTGAGTGCTTAGTTTCCAGGCATTCACCACCAGACATAGCTCTTAATGCTTTCAATAAATGTTTTGGGCAAACATTTCTGTGCAGATTTATATAACATCTCAATATTCAACATGATTTTGCATAATGACAATTTATTTGATCTTTATAGAGACACTTGAGTAAGGGCAGAATGGGGTGTGAGGGAGGGTAAGGGAGACTTTCCAGATGCCCAAATATCATGCCTACTTTCTATTGTCATTGAATTATAGGGGTGGGTAGTTTATAATGAAAAAATATTTCTTACAGACCTGGAAGCTATGAAGCCAATGCTTTATCTGCTGAAGGACTTCTTGGTATGTCAGTACAGTGGAAGGCATCATGGGACAAGAAAGGCAGGGGACAGAGCATGTCAAGAAAGCCAGACTCACTATAATAAAACCCAGTCCTGAGATACCATCATCATTCCATTCCTGAGGATGGAGCCACCATGGGTCAATCATCTCTTGAAGGCCCTGCCCTCCTCATATTGTTACAAGGGTCATTACATTTCAGCAGCAGTTTTGGAGGGGACAGTCACCATAGTACCATGGTTATTCAAAACAAGTATGTGTGATGGGCCAGAGCCATGTATTAGCATCTGCTGCTCTTCCTACTGTCGCTGTGGTAGTTTCATATTTTCAACTTGACACTATGTAGGATTACCCCCCCCCCAAAATGGAGTCTTATATATAGTCTAGACCAGGCTGGACTGTGGAAATGTCTGTCAAGGACTTTTTAATAGAGGTAGGAATGCCAACCCTGAATGTGTATAGCACCATTTTGTTAGCTGGGTCCTGGCTATGCACAAGCGACCGTGCAAGAGTGTTTTTCTCTCTGTTCCTGACTGTGGATGTCACTATCTGCTTGGACTTCTTGCCTTGACTTCCCTCAATGGTGGACTATAACCTGGAACAGTGACCTCAGATAGCCCCCTTCTCTTTATGTTGCTTTTTGTCAGTTTTTTTTTTTTAATCAAAGCAACAGGAATGGAGCAATAGGCCAGCAATGCTGCTCCTTAGAAGCCAGTTCTTACACTCCCTAGGCAGGCTGCACACACCCAAAGGTAGAAAATGAACAAAGTGAAAGGATTTCTCTTGAAATGTACAAATAGTGATAGAATTTACATGGATGCCTCAGCTCTGGATGGCCCAGTTTTGAAACCCTAACTTCTATTAGTCAATGGTTCTAATGCATGTTAACACAGCTGATCAATATTCTATGTGACCTTCCAGTCTTAACAGATATAGGTTGCGAACTAGTGAACTTCTTGAGTAGGCAGCTAATAGCAAATTTGAGTCGCGCAAGAGTCTGTGAGGCCTGTTGCCAGGCAGAGTTAGCAGGGCTGCTCCTGAACAAATACCAGTTTCACTAATTGCTGTTACAGGGGGACCAATTGGGTGCAGCAGACCCTGGCAGCACATGCTATTGGTGGTTGGTGTTTTACAGCGTACTGTGGAGGACTCTCTGATGGTAACCAGGAGAGCTTCTTTCAGATTTCCTGACTCCCTTGCCTTCTGGTACACACATATGTGGCTGTGCGGTCCTTACATCAGTTCTCTCCTTGGATGCAAGCCTTTTTTGTACTCAGCTTTGGTTTTATTTCTGTTCCTATTATTACAGAGGTTTTCTGGCAACCAGCTGTTTCTTTTCAGCATTTATGAGGATTTGGCCACTTTTTTTTATTATTTCCTTTCAGTATTAGGGAGTTCAGAGTTCAGCTCTGGCAAGGGGTCCATCAGCCTGTGTTTTGTGAGTGGATTATGCATGAGATTGGCCCACACCTTGGCTCTGATTTCAGCTTTAGGGGGCCTCCTCTTGCCTTGGAGCCTGTGGAAAGTTGTTCTCTGTACCTCCCAGAGCGGGAAAGACTAAGGCTTTAGGCTAAATTGCCAAATCCTGTATTTGTGCACCAGCAGGCAATAAGTGAAGAAGCTTAAGCATTGCGTTCCTACTGTCTGAAGTCTGCAGACCCTGCAATCAAACGCGGAGACCATATTCCAAAACAATTGTGTCCCATGACGGTTTATTATGGGAAGAGTCAGCCTCTCAAAGGGTGCTTGCCAATAAAACAAAGTGAAAAACTGGATCTCGTCATAATTTCTACTCCACAAACCACAATTTTGTAGATGACAGCTGAGCTCTTATTCAGATTTCAAAAAACCACTTTGTGTACTTAGAGACCATTCATTCACACAGGGCCCAGGATGGAGACTCCTCGGCAGGCATTAAGCAGCATCAAGCAGAGACTGACTGTCTCTGCTAAGCCCATTCAGGCTGCCTGTGACCTTCTTGCCCAGCCATGCTGACAGCCTGTGAAGACTGAGTTAACCATGAGGTCCACCCAGCAGCCAGGGCTATTGGGCTCCTTCTTCCTGCCGTGTTGAAGTTGGGGTTTATCTTCCTGCAGAATGCTTTTACAGACACCTCAGAGTCAAGCCTTTATTTCTACATCAGAATGCGGTCAGCAGCAAGTTGAAAACTGGTAAACTGCAGGTGCCAACCAACTTCACAAAAGGCGACATGCAGGGGAATGTGTGTGACTTACTCTCTTGTCAACTCTGGCGGATATTTTGTTTACAGATCTCTGTGAACTTTCCTCTTAGTTAAGAAATGTGAGAAATAAAACCAGGCAAATAGTGCTTCTCACACTGGGTGTGGAAACAAAGCTTTTGTTGGCTTTCTCTAAAGTGTGAAGCTGTTTTAAACATCCCTCTCTGTACAGAGTTTGCATCTATGGAATCTCTCACCCTCACATACCTGTTGATCCAGAGAATTAAATTTTAATTATGAATTAGTTCTTAGTTAACTATTTAACTGAAAATGAATATATGCACTTTGGAGCTGAGGAGCTAGTATCAACATTAGAGTATAAAAATCTATCTATCTATCTATCTATCTATCTATCTATCTATCTATCTATCTATCTATCTATCTGTTGTGGGATTCTCCTCTCTGTGCTGTGAATACCATTGGTTAATAAAGAAACTGGCTTGGCCTGATAGGGTAGAACAGAGCTAGGCAGGGAAAAACTAAACTGAATGCTGGGAGAAGGAAGGCAGAGAGAGAAGCCACGGAGCTGCCACCAGAGACAGACACATTGAAACCTTGCTAGTAGGCCACAAGCCTCGTGGTAAAATATAAAATAATGGAGATGGGTTAATTCTAGATGTAAGAGCTAGCTAGCAATATGCTTAAGTAATTGGATGAGCAGTGATTTAATTAATACAGTTTCTGTGTGATTATTTTGGGAGTCTGAGCAGCTGAGAAACAAACAAGTGGAAGGTGGCCGGGAACAAACAGGCGGCCTCCTTACTACATCGTCTTTCACAGAGAAGCAATTAAGAATCAATCATCCTGTCAAAGAAAATGAAAATGTTATTTTCACTCTGTTAGTAACTGTTTAGAAAGTAATTACATAAAAATAAATATAAATAAAAATTATATTAGAACTAGGGAGTGGTTCACTCAGTCAAAACCCTGGAATATAAGCATGAGGTTAAATTCCCAGCATCCATGTAAAAAGCTGTTCATGACAGTGCTGGGGTTGGACATCCTTGGACCACTGGCCAGTCAGTCTATCCAACTGAGGAGCTCCAGGCTCAGTGAGAGACTCTGTCTCAAGAAGTAAAGTGGGTAACAGTGACGGAAGATCCCTGATATAGACCACTGGCTTCCAAATGCATGTGCACTTGTATGCACACATATAAACACATATGAGAGAAAAAGAATAAAAGTCATTTAAAGGTGAGCTTGGTAGAAAGAGTTTATATTTCACTAGATTAAAAATACAGTCTACTGTAAATCTTTTAAGTTAGATGAGATGAAGAATATAAGCAGAGACAAAGACATTCCAAAAAGGAACAAAAATGGGGAGTCACTGAGAGAAATAAGAGATTCTGGAAAACCTCAGTTGCCAGTAGACAGATCTGTGTGGTTAGGCACATTGATACTATTTTTCTACGGTGACACAGCACCTTATAAAGAATTATAACTTTTCTCAACTCTCTTTTGTGAAAGTCCAATGTGAGCAGAGCTCGTGTTCACAGCATGAATCCTTGCAGTACATCTGTTTAGATAAGATTGGTTTCTGTGCCTGTTGGCCAATGTTGGGGCCAGTCTGCTTATGGACTGTTTTGAATATCATTGCTGAATTTATGTTTCTAAAAAAGATCCTAAGTCTCTTATGGGCAGTGAGTACTGTATGAAACTCATATAGTAGCCATATGGCGTATGCTCCATAAATACCTAGCAAGCAGCATTTAATTAGAGGACAGGGAGAGGGCACATCCTGCACTGACAGAATACGACTGCCATTGATCTCATTTTGCTCTGCAATGAGCCGTTTACCTAGCCTAACGACCTGCGAGATGCTTTATTTTCACAGATGCAAAAGTCATATTAAAGAATGGATCCAAAGCCAGGTACTAAAGTATGGAGGTGCGGGCCTGCTTTTGGTCCCGGCCGCCAGGCTCCGCTGCGTACCCGAAATAATTACACAGAAACTGTATTAATTAAATGACTGCCTGGCCCATTAGTTCTAGTCTCTCTTTGGCTAACTCTCACACCTTAAACTAACCCATATTTAGTAATCTGTGTATCACCATGGGGTCATGGCTTATCGAAAAGATTCTAACCTACATCCACGTCAGGCCAGAGAAACATGGCATCTGCCACACTTCCTTTTTCCCCAGCATTCTGTTCTGTCTACTCCGCCCACCTAAGGGCTGCCCTATCAAAAGGCCAAGGCAGTCTCTTTATTTAACCAATAAAAGCAACAGAAATATAGAAGGACCTCCTACACCAAGGTACAGTGGTGCACACTTGTAATTCCAGCACTCAGAAGGCTGAGGACTGACACAGGAAAGTTGCATTCCAGGGCAGCCTGGACCGCATAGCTGAAACTTTGTCTCAACAAAATCAGTCCTATCACGGATCCTAGAAAGGTCATAGTCAAACCTTGTATTAACCATGCTCAGTCTGGGACACACCAATAAGCATTTCCTGGCCTTATCTATTGTAGCTTTGATTTGGTCACAGAGAAAGATGGTGAACTCTAGGTAGGTTAGGCTATTTTTGCTCAGAGCCAGGCTGAGCTGTTGCATTTGGCCACCGCAGGCTTTGGCTAATTCAGGCTGATTTCTTGTTATGCCTTCCTTTGGTTGTTTTAATGTTACCCATCAAATCGATGATGTTCTGATTTCCTCATCCCAAACTCTAGCCTCTCCCGCTGTATTTGTATTTGTGTTTACACAAAATACAGTTGTCATGCTCCAGACAAGGGTCCTTTGAAAGAAACCTATCCTTTCCTAGTGTTCCTATCTTTATATTTTTCGTGAGGTTCTTGAGTCCCTCTGTAGCCACTATTCAGAAAACTGCATTATTATTTGCTGTTATTTTTTAGTCAGGACTCTTAGCCTTTCTTGTCTGTCTTAATTTTCTCTGAACTCATTCCAATTTTTCAGATTGTATATAGCATGAACGTTGTAGTCCTAGACCCCAGCTCTTTAAAAGAAAAGCCACCCTTTCCTCACTGTTCTTGGAAATCTGCTTGGGCTTCTAGCCAATACTACACTGCCCAGTTAGTATCATTCTGTTTCTGTGAATATGAGACCAGCATGTCCTGAGGTGTGTATGTTAGGGGCTATTGTCAGATGCCCACTGTGTAGACCCTATTAATTCTGAATTTATTTTAACTGCAAATGAGCTGGGCTAGAATGCTGGTACACTATATTGTATTTTGAAAGTAATATTAGACATAAATTACAGGTTAAAAATGGTCTCAAAAGAATAAACATTTAAAACCTTTAAAATACATAAATGATTAAAAAATACATATATACACTATATATAGGCCGATGAGAATATTAGTTTACATCATCCGCTTTTCTTCAGTATTAATTTGAATTGCTAATGAGTCACCTGTAAACAACATAGCATTATATGTCCATAAGTATTGCATTATTTGGACTGTCTGATCTTTTAGGAATGAGACTTCTTCTAATCCCATTGCACTAAGGAAGTGCCGTGTGGTCTTTATAAACAGGGACTGATGAGAGGTGGCAACACCTGTTTGTGAGGCTCACTGGAAGATGATGCATGCGATCCCAGCACAGAGACGGCACTCACAGCGTTGATGCTTTCTGCTCTAGCATTTTCTTTTGTACATCTTGACACTGAAACCAGGAGTGTTGTGCATTTCCTGAACTGGGGTGGGGTAGACCAGCTTTGAATAAAGGTCACCCAACCCCTGTAACTTGCTGGCCTCTGCTCTTTGGTTGCTTCTTCCTGACGGAAGGAGCCCTGGGCCTCCTAAGTGACAGGCTGGAAGCAGGTGGAGAGGTGGCTGGAGGAACGGGGAAGTTGCTGATGAGGGGCCCCAGTAGCAGCCACTAGCACTGTCCTCCTCCAGCAAACAGCAGTGGGCTTATTTATTGTGATAAGCCAGAAGTCACAGATGGGACAGGAAGACTGAAGGACATGGATTCAAATGGCCTTTTACACCTTTGCTATGCTCCATTTTACTCTGTAAAAACTGTAAAATGGTTCAGTGAAAAAATGTCACATATCATATGTTTATTAACATATTTAAAAAGTACAGCAGTACTCTGATTAGTTTCCAACTTCAGAGTCTTCCTTTGAAATAATGGGCCTTCTCTTGATACTAATGGTGGGATTAATACTGGATGTAGTCAGGCATGATTTAAAAAAATAAAAGGAAATATGAGGCCGAGTTCTTTAGCATGCTCTTTTGTCACAGGACAGAACTTTATTAAAGCATTAGAAGGCATAACCGCACCTTAAAAACTACATCCTTAGCTGACTGCACAGTCAGCAGAAATCCAATAGGTCAAGTCCAGGGGTACTTTGTGGTGTTTTACAATGCACTTCAGTATTATCCAACATCCAGCAGAGAGTTAGTATTATATGAATGTAACAGGAAGCCTCTTAATTTAGCCTGTGCAAGAAAGGGACATTTATTATAAGATAAAGGGGAGCCTTCTGGGACCAAGACTAAGTTCTCAGGAAAGAATTATAACCATGGCAGAATGCTCAGGAGTCCCATATTAACCAGACAGGCCATTTTACCTTCTTGTATGCTCACATAAAATCTAAAAATGGGACAATTGACTGTTATTATGACTTCAGATTTGTTTTATCTGAATCTATGATGGGTATTTAATAAATACTGGTCTAGGTACTTCTGCTTTTATGCCACCCCCCCATTAAGTATTTAATGATCTGTAAATAAGAAGTTGAGAGAGTGCCATCGAAAGGGACCCCACCCTCCTTCACAACAGGACAGATCTTGGCGTGATGCGAAAAGACTCGCCCTCTGGTTCATGTGTTTAACAAGTCTAAGCCTACACAGTAAGTATCCTGTCCAATTTGTAGAGTGGGTTCCAGGGAAGATAGGTCATGCTTTCCATAGGGAGATTTCTGAGGCCAAAAGGAACTCACTTCCTCCAGTCTCTCCACTCCTCGCTCATTCCTATGATCCATTTATATACTCTTTGCTTCTCTTTTTCACAATGGCTCTTCCACTCAATATGCCAGTCATAACAAGACTGGATGAACTTGACCTCAGTTCTTCAGCAGAGTTGAAGGGTGGTAAAGCTGAGATGGCTCTCAGGAAAAGCGTGGGCAGGCAGTCCAGCAGGTTCCACTAGAAGAGCCCACTCCTGAATATGGGCAGGCTTGCTGACACCACAGCCAGTTCTTCCAGGAAAGCTTCAATTGCAACCTTATTCTCAGGTGCCTCTTTGAGAAGAGAGTTTGAAAATACTTTTTTTTTCCCTTTAAAAGTGCCCTCCTGGTGATTCTTACACACTGCAGTCTGGAAAGTACTGTTCTAGAATATACTATCAAAAACACTGTGGAAAGACAAAATTTCGGGCTGAGAAAATCGTACAAACTGGGTTTTCTGGGTCCTGAGCCAGATGTATTCAATACCAGATCTGGTACAGGTGCTATATTTCACAGTCCTGGGCCTATGGGCGGCAGAGGTCAAGAGGGTCATGGTGAGTCAGAGGCCAAGGCAGGCACACTGATGTCCCTGCAGAAGCTATAGACAGCCAGGAAGAAGCTTTTCATTGGCTGTCAGTAATTGAATTCTGGTTTTACTCTTTACATAGTTCCAATAGAAAGTAGCTTTTAGAGATTTGTTTGTATTTGTGTGTATGCATGTATCTGAGGATATGTATATTCGGTGCCATCAAAGGCCATGAGAGGACATCAGATGCCCTGGAGCTGGAGCTACAGGCCTTTGTGAGCTTCATGACGGGGTGCTGGGTCTCCTGCAAGAACAGCAAGCTCTCTTAAGCACTGATCTACCTCTACGGCTCTGAATATGTTTTTAAAAACCTAATCTCATCTGGAGTCACCGAAGATTATTACTAACGGTATGTACTCTGTTGCCATGGCATTAGACTGTTGGCTGGAAAGTGGAAAATGAGTGAACCCTTTGTCTATACCCCCCCCCCAGCCCTTTAGACAAGAGCACACAAACAACAAGAACTCACCACCTCTTTGGCAGAGCAAAAGGTAGCTAGGTGTAGGGACCTACTATGTGCCAGATGTGTGACTTCACTCGGTCCTCATAATCTTACAAGGTAGCTACTGTTATCCCTGAATTCAACAAAGGATTTGAAAGCAGCACCAGTGAGCATATATAGTAACGGTGGCAGGTAGACCTGATGCCATTCTAATGAGCAGCTCCAGTCCCATCTCACCACGCAGTCTTCTCTGACATTCCTCTTTTTAAAAAATAGTTTCATGGTTCAAAACTTACATTTTCATCACCTTATATCTGGGAAGTACGTTGCCATGGGTAGAGGAGAGAAATTTCCCTGGTTCTTCCTGCCTCTCTGTAAAATTAAGGCGCATCTCAACACTGGCGGTGTCAGAGACTCAGTGGAACGTAGAGCATACTACTTTGATATTTAAGTCTGGACATGTCCCACACTAAGGACACACGATAGAGAAATTCACACCCATCAAATACACACGTGCTTTTCTACTGTGGGGAGCTTCTCCATGATTCAGACGTCCCAAATGGCCAATGGAGTGGGAACAGAGGTGGCACGTGCACCTCCTTGGTTAAGGAAGGTTAAGTGCTGGTAAATCTCCTTTCTTTCTTTGCCGCACCCTTGCTGGGAGCCGGGAGATAGCTATGTAAGTTCAACTGACAAGTGGGTACGAAGGCTCCTTTGGCTCTGTCTGCCCTAAGCAAGAGCTCATTTACATAGCTGACTCTATAGAAATGGCCCTGGGATGCTGCTCACCTTTGTTCCCTGGCTTTGTTTTTCCTTATCAGCAGGCTCACTCTCACAGTCCTTTATGCTAACAGGCCTGGGAACAGCTAGAAGCCACCCTAGGAGGAGGAACATACAGGACAGCATGCACTTTCTAGTTTCTAAGCATATAATGTGGCTGGGGAGGTGATAAAAACAATGGGTTATTTCTCAAGATGGCCCTTCACACAAGAAGCCTTTAGGAGAGGCTGGTCCTCAGAGCAAGACGGTGCTCCAAGAATTCTCCTTCTTCTTATAATGTAATTCTCAGTGCACGCCTCTGTTGTCAGGATGGTCCTGTCTGTGAAAATGCCTTATGGCACCTCCCTGAATGGAGGAACAAATGATGAGAAAGACTTTTTGTTTGATGTAGTCAGAAGTCTATGGGATTTAATCCTATATCCTCTTCATGGCTGAGCTAGCCATTCAAAATTAAAATGAACCTTTCATCCATGTGTATCATAAATGGGCATTTATCAGGATTATACGATTTTGCAACCCATCTGAATACGTAACCAGAATTTGTTTTCTTTCCGTTTCACTATGTAATTACCATGCAACAATAACAAAAGTGACATGTTTGAAGAACAGATAAAATGCTGTAAATTGGCCAGTAATAGTGATATTTCCTCATCTTCTGGAAAATCCATTTATTCTCTCTCAACAAATCAAGGCATTGTCAGGCCATCTTCATCTTGTGGCCAGAGGGGCTCCACCAATTTCTGGATGCGAGTCAGTCCAAGAATGCAGATGAGGCCAAGTAACGGAGGCTTTCAGAACAGGCTGCTGGTCTTCACTTGCCTCAATTTCTAAATCATCCGTAATGGGGCCAAGACCTCTCAAGCACTAAAAAGAGCGAGCTGACATGCTGGACAAACTGTTAATTTTTTCCTGAAGAAGCTGCTATATTGCACATCTGTCACTGCGGCGCGGACAATTACTCACTGAGTCGGGGAGGGAAAATCTGCCGCTTATTTCTAGCTGAGTTGTTAAGGGGCCTTGTGGAGAAACACAATGGCCTGAGAGTCAGAACACACCGGCTTCCAGTGTGTTTGGCAATTCATCTCCCAGTCTGGGGATTGTCCTGCGATATCATATCAGGTGGAATAGGCCAGGATGGGCTTTCAAAGGCATTAGATATAATTGGACGGAAGCACAGGCATAGGAAGATGTGAGTCAAGACTCATGGGCTACACACCAATAACTAGGCTGCCCAGACACTACAAAAGTGTCCTGTTAGGAATGCTGTGGCTTTGCACATCAGACTCTGCACCTTTAACATGTGCTCCTAAGTGCTTCACACACGCAAACGCTCTTTAGGAAAGGCATTCCTCTTCCATGGAGCACAGATCACCTGCACTGGTTCTGTAAACAACTACAGCTACCAATATAGAATGTTGGCATCCCAATTTGCCACTCAGTAGAACCTGCTATATCCTATTTTCCCTTTCTTCTAGGTCATTTGTCCATCCCAACTATGCAGTTCTGGCATTTGAACAAGTTCACTTTGATTAGAGTTTTCAAAACTCTTTTTAATTCTGAAGAGTATATCTTCAGTTAGCTTTATTTTTAATTCTGTATTTACTAAAGAATGATACTTTAGAAAAAAATTAATGTTTCTTAGATTTTTTTTTTTTTAATTGAGACAGAATTTCCTGTAGCCCAGGTTGGCTTCAAACTCACTCTGTAGCTGAGCCTGGCCTTGAACTCCTGATTCTCCTGCCTGCTAGGACTACGGCCATGTGGTACACCCAGTCATTAGGAATTTAGTAGTGATGTGCAAACAGACTCGAGATAATGGGGCTGCTTCTACTTGGGTTCGTGTTTTAATCACAATCGGGCTGAGAAGTCAAGGATGATACTCACTGCTAATGTGTGTGATTTACTGGGAAAGGTCACACCAAGGTGGGGGCACCAGCAATGACAAAACACAGACACCTTTCTGATGGTGTCTAACCTGTCCTCAGAATGGAAGGAGTACACAGCTGGGGTTCTGGTGATGCAGCAGTGAGGGCTGAGAGTCAGACTCAAAGTCAGGTGACAGGCTGATGAACAGAGAAGACGCACAGTGGTGGCAACAGTAGATCATAATCCTGGCAGGTAATGGCAGCGACTTGCCAGACACAAATCCAAGGCTCCTTAAGGTGTCGGCTGTGTAAAGTAGCGAGCCCTTGCTCTGGATGGGTTCAGCAGCAGGGGCCTTCATGGTCCACTTGTCGGCTGACTTTCTATCACCATAAGCCTGTTACACAGATGAGTGTTTAGTGCCTGTTGAACTAAAAAACAAACAAACAGACAAAAACAACTTACTGTAACAATTCGACTCATTTTTGTGCAAGAAAAGATCCTGTCCCCACACACACACAAAAAGAAGCGCCTATTCTCGCAAACCACACTCAGCTACAAAACATTTCAAGTGTCTCAGGAGGTCATGAGAGAAAGTGAAGCATGCTGCCCTGGTCACGTGATCCCAGCTGGGGAGAAAACTGAAGGTCAGTGCATTCCAGTTTCAGAGGAAACAAAAACACGGAAGTGTGGAAGAACAGGTTACAATTAGTTATGAATAAATTTGTAAGTCAGATACATTGCCAAAATTTTCTTTAAAATTTCTTTGAGACACTGAAAATCCCCAGAGCTTAACAGCAATGAACTATATTATTAAACGGTAACTGTCAGCCACTATAGTGGGTCAGGCCCAGAGCCTCGGCAGGCTATGTCAGCACTCTACCACTGAACACAATACCTCCAAAATATGTTCATGGTATTTTCAGCCCCAGATCTCATGACTTTGGACGTAGGAGAGAAGGGCTGGAGATGTGTGATAGTGGTAGGGCACTTGTCTGGTGTGCAGAAGGCCTTGGGTTCAATCCAGACCACCGCAAAACAAGCAGAAAGAAATTAGAAGAAATAAAAGAAGCTTAAGAAGAAGATATGCAAACAAAGGCATTAGAAATAATGTTCTCAACACTGTGCTTTTTTATTTCACTTCTTTGTTGAACTAATAATAGTTTTCTACAAAAAAATCAAAGTATTCCTTGCTAACAACTTCATTTTACAGTACCAATGTAGACCATTTCTCTTTCTGAAAAACAAAATACAAGTTAAAATGGTTTGAAAAGTATTCCAACAATTTCTCTCTTATGAAACATCTGCTCAAAATGAGATGCACTGAATACCAATTTGAAACATTAAACATGAAAGAAGGGCAGATTTTGTCAATCACGTCTGTATACTGCATACAAATGTGGGCTGCAAACACACCTGTGTGTACACATATGTACAGATGCATATTTAACCCTGCCGTCTTAACTTCTGTCTGCTTAATCACTACAGCCAGGAGTCCCAAACCATTATGTTCAAACATGGAGCCCAGTTTATGGGCAAGCTGCACTTAGCAATGGATTTCCATTGGTATTTACTTTTGAGACAAGGTCTCACTATGTAGCCATGTCTGTCCTGGAACTCATTATATAGATTAGGTTGGTCTTGGACTCATGGCTATTCTCCTACCTTAATCTCCCAATTTCTGGGAATATAGGTGGGTGCCAGCGTAACTGGCCACTTTTAATATCACCATATCATTTAAAAACAAAAGGAAGTGGATTTGAGGGGAATATACCCTTATACATTTTACTTAGGAAAGGAAAAGGGAAGAAATGACCGCAATCCACGTCCGCCTGACATCAAATACTCACAGTGTGGAGTCACACTGCTCATGCGGCCATGCTCGGATTCTTTGGCTACTGTACTGAGTGGATGGGAAGGGAAGAGACCCTAACTGGTTACCTTTCAGACAGCAACGTGGCTTCGCGAGGAAGCAGAAGAACTCTCAACACTTTTTAAAGGAGCTATAAATGATACACTTAAAATCATAAACTCCTTTGATGATGTTGGTGCATGAGGCAATTTGAACTGACAAAAATGTATTACTCTCTATTAAACATAAACCAGTGGGATTCACGTCCTGAGCAGACATTTGACTTGCACTAAAGTTTCCTATTTCAATTGTTCACTCCTCAGCAGTGGTTAGGTATAGCAGAGCATCTCGAAGCTTGCTGACCTTTGTAAGGACCTGTAGGCAGACTGGGGTGCATGGGGCTGTCTCTTCTAATGTGAGTGACCATTTACTCTACACAGATAAACACTAGTAGAATAGAAACTGTTCTCAGCCACCTGTGAGTCATGGAGTTTCTAGTGTGAAAAGTAGAACTTGGTGTCAGAGCAGCTTTGGGAGCACCTTCCCAAGGCTCCCACCATCTGGAGGTCAGCGACGGAAGGCACTCAGAAAGACCAGTGACCACTGGCTCAGTGCGGGCTGCTCCGTGCAGCCTCTAGAACAAGGTAAAGTGAAAACAGCAGCCGCTTCCTCTGAAGCTTGGAACCAAGCGTGCAATGGCCTGTTTCTCATTGGCTCAAAACTGAGCTGTTAAAAATCCGAGGGCTTTAAAAGACCTTCAAGAAATGAAATTCAAACAATGAAAAGCAAACAACTTTGGAATAGACCCTTGAGTATAGTATACTAGTATAATCTCTTCCATCTTCCTGCCCGCATGAATACAATAAGCATTTAGGAAGCAACAGTTAAAAATGATGACAAACTTGTACAAGTAGCATTGCTTCATTCACCACAAGGGTTCCAAGAGAGGTCACCCAGGTGTCTACATGTCCTGTCCTAGCCAGCCCAATTCTTACCACACCACTCCCAGGGAAGACAATTCCTAGAAGAAATGCAGATGCTTACCAAACTACAGAGGCTGCATTTTCATTAGGGGACCACATAGGAAAGGTCTGGTACCTTTTGAAACCTTTCTACTGCCTTAAAAATTATTTAAAAAAAATTTCAACTTAAAAAATTGAAGCCCACACTGATTTTGGTCGAGTGTACACTTATGTGAGTTATCTCAACTTTTACTGAACCAGTAGAAACGATGGTAAGCAATAATAATTACCAGGGTTTTTAATGACAAGCATAACAAATGAGTATTTTCTGAACAAAGAATGACTCAGAAATACCGCAGTAATGGGATGGAAGGAACATACTGTTTTGCTTAATTGTAAAGTGTTTTAATCTAAGAATGACAGGTCCCCTTAGTTTCTCCTGTTCCTCAGGGAGCAGGTTAGGCCATCTCCAGACATCTTGGTTATTGGAAAAGCTACTTAAATCTTCAAGTACTGACTCAAGAGTCTAATAATTTACTTCAGTGACTAAAACCTTCAATCACCTTTCTTCATCTCAGAGCTGATCCTTAAAAAATACCAGCCTTTGGGAAGAGGTAGACATCTGGAGGGCAGGGTTTACAGTTCAGTCAGCATGAACTTAAATAACACATTTTTCTTTTAGTAATTATGTTATGATCTAAATGAGGTAAAGTTTACCAACTGCACTGGAGTACTACTGAGGGCACGCTGGCGATGAGGACAACTGCACTGGAGTAACACTGAGGGCACGCTGGCGATGAGGACAACTGCACTGGAGTAACACTGAGGGCACGCTGGTGATGAGGACAACTGCACTGGAGTAACACTGAGGGCTGGCGATGAGGGCAAGCTTGACTTCTACCAAATATGTGAGGGGGACACTGATTCCTGTTTGCCCACTGTGAATTCACGCTACACTATTGCAAGAATTAATGGGCATCATTGCTACGAATCCTTATGAGAGCCAAAGTCAAGGAATGTGAGCTTACCAAGCCTTTTCCAGATGTGCTTAGGACTCCCTGGATGGGGGTGTAGGGGATGGAGGCAGACAGAACTACCTAGTGTAGGCATCATGAGAAACTCGATCCTTTCGGCCTAGTTTGTCTGGGTATCACACACATGCATGAAGTGAGCAAGGCAGCAGCAAGAACTGACGTCTGGGATCAAATAAATAAGAGACCAACTTTTCTCCACATCTAGAAACTGCTGGAAATCATGAGGAAACATAAAGGGTTGAGGTTTGTACTTCAGCACCATGAACTGTGATGGAATCCCATTTCTATCACTGTGGCAGGACACTACGCAGCCTGGAAGCTACCTGGAGGCAACGCAGAGGTCAGCTTCAAACCAGAAAGTTCTGCAATCACTTCAGAACAATGGGCCCGGAACAGAAACTGCATGTTCTCTTCCCTTCTCTTATGCTCAAGTGGGCTTTCCCGACGTGGGGGTGGAGCCGGTGGGAGTGCTTTTTGGTAGAGGAAATCCAAGTCCTAACCCTTTAGGCCTCTGCACGGCTTGAACTGGCTCAGAGATCCCTCTGCCATCTCGCCCGAGGCCCGAGCCAGGTGTCCAGCCCATACTCTGAAGCATGCGGTTCCCGATGTTGCTCTCTAGGATCGGCTGGGCGTTTTCACCCACAATTCCTGAAATGAGAACATGACAGCCCACAGGTGAAGATCTACCCAGGGCTGAGAAATTCGAGCCCTAGGGCCTTTGTGTCCTTACTCACCACACAGGCATCCTACAGGGTCCGCTACCCACCTCACACAGAGCCACAGGCCAGATGGCTCATGGTTGTCAGGGTTCTGCAAAACCGGAAGCATACCACAACCAGATGGGCTTTCACTGCCTCGTGGGCTGTGGTAAAAACGCAATTATCCTGCAATACCTTTCATTTGCCCTGGACCCTGGAGGTAATAAAACCAAACCAAACCAAAACATAACTTGTTGCACCCCGAATTCCTAAGAATGTATGCTTGTGCATGTGTGACATAATGCATGTCTCAGAGGCCAGAGGCTGACAGCCATGCTCTTCCTCTGTTATTCTCTACTTGGCTGAGACGGTGCCTTTGACCAAGCCTTGAGCTTGGTGACTTTGTGGATCCCAGCTAGCGAGCCCCTGCACTCCTCTGTCTGTCTCCAGCCCTGGGATTATCGGCCCACGCCACAGTGCAGAGCTTTAACAAGGATGCTGGAGATCTCAGCTCAGGCCCCCATGCTTATCTTCTTATAACTCTTCTTCTTTATTGTTCAGTCTACCACAGCCCTTAACTCTGAGCCCAACCTTCTTCTCCTTACAGGTCCATGTTTCAATAGCTATAGAAGCAGCTAACATGGGAATGATCCAGAAAAAGAACAGTGAAGATTTCTTCATGATGGTCCTCCCTGAGACCAAAGGGAAGCTCCCTCTCTTCACAGACCCACAGGATGTCAGTCCCTGAGTCTGGGGTGTCTCTGTTCTGAAATGTGGACAGTGTTCTCCCAAACAGAGGCTGAAACAGACCGCCTGACACTCTCAATGGCTCACAAGGCGGTTGGTACATCTTACCTTCCACTCCCACATCACTCTGCCATCACCGCTGATGTGTTTCCTGCCTGACTGGCAACGATGACAGCCAACTTCTCAGGCTTACACCCTTTGACCACGATAGAAAAAGCTAGGACCCTGTCCTCAAAGGAATACATGGCCCAGAGGATCCTCAAGCATCAACACTGACAATAACCAATACCCAAGGGCTCCAGACTATAGAACTCTACTAGCTCTGTTGTGGATGGGTTACATGAGATTTGTTACTGCTCTTTGGACTCTACACACACACTTTCATGTGTCCTTTGTATTTCACAGTGGGCAAGAACAATCAGCATAGAGCCAATGAGACCCTTATCCGGTATTCCGAGGAACCGGAGTGGGCTGATCTCCCTGCCTTGAAGAACCAGCCAAAGTGCTGCAGATACACGTAAAAATGAACCCTCTCTTATTTAATTCAGAGAACCATCAACTGAGCATTAAGCTACCTATCCAACGTGCCTATATTCTTCATCTTTAGGGCTTTAGGATAGTAGTAACAGTCTTTGCCACTTGAGAAGTTCACTGCATTCAATATGGCCTAGGCTACTGCAAAAAATCAGTGATTATATGAATTATTAGCTAATTCAAACAGGTCAAAGGGCTGAAGACACCTCAGTGGTAGATGCCAAACGTGAGCAGGGTTCTAGGTTTGATGCCCATGACCTCAAGAAACACATACCTTAACATGTGTCAGGAAAGCCTGCCATGACCTGTAGCTTGACGACAACACTGGCATCTATGCCAATTCCTCGGCTAACCCCAGTACCAGCTTGAATCAATGCACAGACAATGACTTAGAGACTGTGAAAAGGAAAGGATGGAGGACATGAACAACGGACCCTTGAGTTACAAAAAAATTAAAGAAAAACATTTCGTTAATGTTTTGGTAAATATAGCAACAAAAAAAACCCAAAAACCCTCAAAAACAAACAACCAAGTTTTTATTTCAAAACAGCAACTGGGGTGGCCACCTGGAGCCTGTGAAGCTGCAGAACAGGTGCTGGTGAACACCGTGCTAGTACACTCGCTCAGCTCCAGCTCTTCAGTGAGAGCAACAGGCTAATTTAATTCTGTGAATAAGCTGAACTCAAGTCAGGAGTCTGACGCTGTCCTTGGCGACACATCTGGTCACACAGATTTTTGGGACAAAGATGGCAGAAATTCAGCTTTAACTGAAAAAAGAAAAGGAAAAATATATGAGGCCAACTTAAAGCATCTCTGGAAACTGCTACATGAAGGCCAAACCAAGTCTTAAGTCAAGCAGTGAAAATGATGTATTGGTGATTTTAAAATGCTGGCACAGAAGCATGGGGGCCTGCAGCAATGGTTACTCTGCTTCTAAAATTATATGTTTATAAAATGTCAAAGACCTTGTTCTTTCTCATTGTTTACAATGTTGTTTAATTTTTTTAGCTTCATGAAAATAGAATAAAATAAAGCAATATCTCATATTTGGAACAAAAAACAAAAGACAGTGATTTCTAAATTTGCTGTATTCCCATATAGATCAGTGGGAAATGACCAAAAGGAAGGGCCACTTCACTTCTCATGAACTGATTCTGAAAGGCAAGACCCTGCTGCTCTGTCTTGTTCTGTGAAAAGAAAACCCAGGAGTCGAACACTTGCACTTAGCACAGCCCACCCCACAGCCATGGTTCCTGGTTCCCAGCACTGATACATCTTTTAGGTCCTTTCTTAGAATGCTCTCCTTGCAAGGGGTTGTGGCAAATGTAGCCACATTCTTTTTCCTGCTCCAGGTCTAGCTGTCTGGTGGGTCCCCTGAGTCTACTGAAGTAGAGCATGTCCCCCCCACCCCCCTCAGCCCTTCTGCTGAGGAGTGTGGTGGAGGGCAATTCACTTGCGTAATTGGCTCAAGAGCTGAAAATCTTGCATCAGCCTCTCTTAGCCACTAATCTATCCAGCTGACTGCAAGCCTAATTGGCAGCTTGTTGAGTAATTTGGCTCCTAAAGCGTTGTATTGATGTTGGATCAACATCCAGTGGAAGGGGAGGTGACAGGCTGCTTCCCATGTAACAGCAAGCATGTGCCTGTCCTGTCCCTGCCCTGTATTCAGAAGAAGTTTATTAGTTCTCCCTCCTTCTTTCCAGACTTCGCTAGCCAGCAGAGGGTCGGGGATGTTATTAGCTATGTTATCCCACCTGTGAGCTGTATTATATTCTCAGTATCTACTTTAGGGACAAGAAGTAAGAATATGCTAGGGGTTACTACCGTTGGTCAAATGTTTCACTTACTTGCTTTTTATTTTATTTTATTTTATTTTGAGGTGCTGGGTATGGAACACAGGGCTTTGGTAATGTTCGCACACCCAGAGTGTGCGATCCAGCTTTGCATTTAGGTTTTAAACAATGAAAATCATTTAGATTTAAGTGAAAATATGATGTAAAACCAGTTTCTTTTCTTAAGTGATGAAACCCTAAATGAAAGACATGATAGGTTTTTATTGTGTTTGGAGGTGTGTTCTTTGCAATGGATATTTAGGTTATAGCAAACAAAACAGGCCAGGCAGCAGCCACTGCAAACAGCACTAAACTCAAGTGTCGCAGAGTGAAAAATACACAGGTATAGTTGGCACCATATCTCAACAACGGTACTTAATATTTTTAACAACAAATCCTTAATAATCTAGGACTTCTACCAAAAACTAAGACCAAGCCACTGCCACTGACTGCCTGTAAGAAGTGTGACAATGGTCTTCCTCTTTTGCTCACTGCTTTTCTGCACCTTTACAGCTGACATTTCTCAGACTACAGAATGCACTCTGCTGGTAAGCCTCTGACTTCAGTACTCCTGAATTTCACAATAGTAAATCTACATTCTTGGCTAGAGAAACACACTGGCTTTGGTGTGTGACTTTGAAGGAGGAAGAGAACAAGCCATACATTAAAAACGTCAATATCTAACCATATCAATATTCATTTTCCATTGTCAATACTGAATACAAAGGTGAAAGAGCAGTGAATAAGTGAAAGCAGTGAAATAAATTTGGTGTTCCTGTCACAATTAATAAATGTGCAACCAATACCATGGCTGGCTGGTACAGCCTTCTAAAGAGACTGAATTCTGCTCAGCACAATTGCTAAGAGGACTGAGGGACTTTCTCCACTTTAGCCACATCGCAATCAGATCTGGGATTTAATTCATAGGGATTCAGAGTGTCTTACAGGTATTACCATTTATCGTGAATGTATTATACAACTGTTCACGCTGACAGTCATCAACTCTAATGAAAAGTTCCTAATTATACATTTCCAACAAACTTTGGCTAAGCTTTTTTTTTTAATCTCTGCTATTTGTTTTCACAATAAACTACAGAGAAATCAGAGAGAATTACAAGCAATATCCACCTATCCATCTCTTGACTCTATTTCACATTAGGAGTTTTCTTTTGGTTTTTCCTCATTTAGATTCAATGCTGACGAAAAGAAAGTAACATGAGAGTGTACATCAGGGAAGTGTGTCTTTTGGAAGTTCTGCAAGGTCCTGTGAACACAGCAAGAACATACATGTGTGTATGCATGTGTGTGTATATGCATAGAGGCCAGAGGAGGCATTTGGTGTTCCACTGTCCCTCTCAACCTTATTCCCATGAGGCTCTGTTCCATGAACCTGGAGCGAGGCTGGTGCTAAGCAAGCCCTAGTCACTGATGCTCTGGTCTCTGTCCTCTGCACCACTGGAGATACTGGCACTCGTGGATGGGTCTAGCTCTTTGGGTGGCTGCTGGATATCTGAACTTAGGTACCAGTATCTGCACAGCATATGCTCTTACCCAGTGAGCCACTTATTCAGCCTCAGGAATACTACAGGCAAATACAGTTTGGGAAATGTATTGATGCAATGGACACTGTTTTCTTTGACTAATTCTGTTCCAGAATTTGAAAATAGCAATTTTCATGGACAAAGTGATACCCAATATCTAATGTCATTATCTAACTGTATTTATGCAATGGCTTTTCTGACTGCATTTGGATAAGGACCTTCACTCAGGGCTGGGTCATTAGTGTTAGAAGGTCTTCTCTTGAAACTAAGGACTTGCCCCAAATACCTGCATATCTTCCTCTCTGAAAGGAACCGCTGCACACAGGTTTGAAAATACACTTAAAATGAATGACAGACATTTTTAGCAACTAACTAAACAAATAAACAAACAAACACAAAACCAAAACAATAACGACAAACCCCACCATAGTAAATGCCTATGAACCTTATTCCACAAGCTAAAAATCTAGTAGTAAAATGGAAGTCCCAAATATTAAAAGGTCTCAACGGACTCAGCAGAAATACAGTATCTGGAATATGCTGGCACATGCTCGGCACAGGCTTACGAACAAAGGACTGTTTTAGGCTACATTTAAAGTGTGCATCTAAATTCTTCATAAATGGTTTCCTCTAATGCCCTGAGCTCTGAAGTCAAGATCTCCTGTAAAAGAACCATGTGACCCCTTCTGATCTCCACTTCACATAGGTGCTACATCTCAGGGCCTCGTCCAGCCTTCTTCTTTGTTATTGTGACCGCACGGGACCATTAGTAACATTCCTAGGACTTGTCTGTCTGTGGCTTCTTCCGCTGAGGTCAGAGTCCACTGGGAATGGGGATGTTGAGGAATCCTATTCCAGCCTTAGGAGAGGCTGGAATCTCTTATAACATCTATTTGACCTAAAATGTGGTTACATGGATAGACAATACATATTACAAGTATTTCATGAATATTGTACATTTCTCCCAGTAATAGCTGGATGCATCTTCTATAAATTTCAGACACATAATTGGGTTCAAGTCAGTATATGGAAGAGAGGTCTCTTTTGTCATTCATTTTATATTAGTGTACGTTAGTTGTACAAAATAATAGGTTTTGCTATGATATCTTTATTCTTGCATATGATGTATTTTGATGGGATCTCTACTCTCCTATTATCCCCCCACACCCATGGTCCTTCTTCTGGGACATGATACTTTTGATAAATGGATGGCATTTGTGACACATGACCTATCTAGCTTTGTCTCTGACCTTTGCTAGGGAGACCCCCAGGCATCATCTCTTAATGTTAAAGGACAAACATTTCACAATATCCTGTAAGTTCACTTACATTGCACACAGCAGAGTTCTAATTAGAGCATGGCTGCAGAGCCCACGTGTTTACTACCCAATGCCATGCATCATATTTAAGCCTAGGCTTCTGTTTGGAAAGGTAGGCAGGTTATTTCAGAAAGGAAGAGAAGGAAAAGGGAGGAACAAGAGCAAAAGGAGGTCTTCATATATGCTCGGAATATGTACACTCATAGGGTGCTAAGGGCACTGCCGTGGAAAAAGCAGGCATTAGCAGTCACACAGTGACTGTACTATACCTACCATTCAGGTCTAGTAATCACATGGTCTTAGGTAGTAAGCTATTCGTCAGTTCATCTGCTTACTTCATTTCCAATGCAAGTCTGAAAATTTCCTCCGGCCAGCCAAAGACACAGCTTTGGAGGCTTTTGTAGCTTTGCTGCATCCCATTTGTTTGGGTGTGTGCACAGCACGTGTCTCATTGATTAGCTACTTAGAAGGTCCACACGGTGAACAGACTATACATCCTAACGTAAAGGCAAATGATCTGCGTTACAATTTCTTGCAACCATGCCTCTCTTGCAGGGCGAGTGATTATGGATCGCCTATGTTTTGTTTGTGGTGATTTATGCCCTTTGCATCTGTCCTCCACCCCTCCCGCTTTGTTTTACCTGCTGTAGTAGGTCCTGGCAAAGGGGCAGCTTTTCTTCTCCTTTTGATGTCTCCTGTGCACAAGGATCCTAAATGCATGCTTGTTTGCCTACAAGTAATTATCAGAAGAAATAAAAATTATTAACAAAAGAGGGGGAAAATGACACATAAACACACAGCTTGTATAATCTGAACCTAAATCAAAACATTCTCACCAAAGATGGAGCTGCATAGTAAAACCACCAATCTTGTTTATATCGAAACATAATTACGTTTGTTGACAAGCGCTCAGCAGCTAAACGCACCATCATAAATTGTTACTGGGATGAATAATATAAAAGGAATGCTTTTTAATTTTCAAAACTGGCAATCTTTCTGGCTCAACATAAAATCAAGCACTGTTGCTTCTGACAGGAAAATAGCAAAGATTAATTATCTAAAGAGATCACAATATTGTTGCTAGGTTATCAATTGGTTGCTAATGCTTTACTGTCAGGACGACATTTATTACAGGAAAAGTATGATCAATTTCTTTTCGGATATTATGCAGCAGTGAATTCTTTTAAAACATTTTAAATAGATGGAAGGAAATGGTGATGTTGTCCTTATAATTCATACAATTAGAATTGTTTAATTATTTACTAGTCAGCAGAGAACAATTTGAATGCGTGAATGCCTGTCTGCTGCTCCCAATAGTCTAACATGATCCTAGGCTACAAATGTATAAAGACATGACATATAAGAACTCAGGGTGGGCCTTGTTATTTTTGGAACCAGTTATAATTATCCAATTCTGCTTAACTTTACTCTTCTAGCTTAAAAAAGTTTTAGAAAAATAATGGCTCAATTAGAAACCAAAAGGGCTAATGCAAAGAAAGAAAGGATTTAAAAGTCTTCAGACTTTGCAAGCCACAGACAGTTTCTGTGCTCATTTCCAGGGCCATAATCCTTGATGTGAGGTTCGGATAGGGATCAAAGACCACAGAGCAGAAATAAATGAAACATATTTACTAACGTAATGCTGTTTACTTCTACATAGAGGTATCTGATAGTGTCCTGAGGTTTTAAACAATCCAAATTAAAAACAGCCAGGTATTTCAGAAATGAAGAGAGAAAAGAGATACAAGTAAAACAGTGGTACATATTTTTACTATGTATACATATATTTAGGTTTAAATAAAAAGAAAAACCATTGCTGAGCAAACTGTATACATCTGAACACAAATGTTTGAAACACAGATGCAGCCACAATGAGTGAGGTAATATGTGAGCAGAAGAGAAAAATAGCATGCAATCTGCTATGTAGTAGTAAGAAATAGGCATCTATTAGTTTTCCTTTGTAGTAAGCCCACAGTGTTTTCTTGTTACAGATAAATCTCTATTTAAAAAAAATAGTTCGGCCAGTTACTTTTGCTTTGCTCTCAAACGGTTATTGTCATACAAAACTATAACATATTTATTAGATTGAAGAGGGAAATCTTGTCTCATGATCTCAAGAAAACTAAATTGCTGTGTTCATATTTATTTTTTAAAATCGCATAAAAGTTTTGAGGACTGCAAGGAAACAAGAGACCTATTCTGTTTGTGCAAAATTAATTCAGCAAGCATTTACTAGTATGCACTATGGACTCAGCATATGCTTCTATACAGGTGGTGAAAATGCATTCTTACTGCAAAATAATTAGGAGTGGTGATGAGGGCGGCAGAGACAGCTCTACTGAACACTAGTAGAGGTTATATCATTTAGTCCTGCTAACCATTCTAAGCACTTGAATGAAACACACACACACCCTTTGTAGAATTTTCTTTAATGGAAAAGCTATACCTTTGGAGTCTACTCTTTAAATTCTAATTCTATTGGGACAACGTTACAACTCTCAAGCATACAGAGTAGAAGCGACAAGGTACAGTTCTTATCCTCAGAAAGGTGAAGTAACGGTCACAAAGGCCAAGTGGCCAAGGGTGGGAAAGCCCATTTCAAGCTCACTTGCAAACTAGAGATCTCACTTTATCCCACGTGTGATAGTTTCTCTGGCTTTTCCTTTGAAATTGCAGTAACAGCCGCTTTCTCCCTGTTACTGAAGTCAATAAACTCCAATACTTGCATTTTATATTCCCACGACAGTCCTGAGCTTACTTTTTCTTTCTGCTTGTGTGTTCATGTGTGTACATGCATGCGTGTGAACATGTGTATTGGCCAGAAGTCTACCTCAGGTGAAGCTCCTCAGGAGAGTGCCCATCTTTTCTCTAGTTGCCGTCCTGGAGCTCACTGACTGTCCAGAGCCCCAGGGACCCGGCTTTCTCAGTCTCTACAGCACTGGGACCTCAGGCACAAGCCGCCATGACCTGCTGTTATGTCTCACACATTAAATCATTTACCAACTGAGCTCTTTCCTAGGCCCACTGTAGTCTACTCGGTTCTCTTTCCCAAAGCCTAGGTTTTCTTTCTCTAGAGCCTACACAAGACAACTCAGCTATGGTACAGGAGTGCCTAAAAGACCATTCTGAAAACAAGAAAACAGTTTTCTATTCCTTTAGGGTGTGGGGCGTGTATGTGGTTTATATTTGCCTGTGCATGTGTAAGGAGACCAGAAGCCAATGTGTTGTCACTATCACTCTCTACTTTCTTCTTTGAGACAGGGCCTCTCAGTGAAGCTGGTGATTGCTGTTTCAGCTATACCAGGGGCCAGGGAGTTCCGGGAATCTGCCTTCCTCTCCGGCACAGGGATTCCAGGCCTAAGACATCATGCCCAACTTCTTACATGTGTGTTCGGAATATTATTCAGTTCATCAGACATGCGCAGCGAACACTTGCCCCATCTTCCCTGATTTCCACCCAACACTCTTCTTGCAATAGGTGTTCAAGACCCCAGCATTCAAATACTTGGAAAGCACTCCTAAGTGAATTCTGTTTTTAACAATTCACTTCTCACACTATTCAGAATTTATTAGCAAGGCCCATGTAGAAGACTGTGGGAGACGTCGAGAATACCACCATCTTCTGAAACTTTTGGGAATCTTTGCAGAGCCAACTCTCCTGTCCATCTAGTGCAGGCAAACCAAGCACAGCGACTACAGCCAGAGGCCATGGACTCAGCGACCTAGGATCTGGGCCGCTGATCAGCAGAGCACAGGCTAGCCCCTCTCCCACCTCATTTCATACACGGGGAGTGGGCAGCTACAAACAGCTAGGTCTGTTAACAAAGCAGCTATGATCTTAATTTAAAATCAATGTCTGTCTCAAAGGCAGCCTTCAGTCTATGTGACCGTCTGTCTTTGCAAAGCCCTGTACTGAGAGCTTGACTGGGAGGAGGGGCCCCCAGGGCATCTTAAGAACAATACAACATCTCATGAACACATCAAAAGTTTTCATAATTATGCTAAGATCCTTTTGTTAGGCCCTGTAGAAAAATTGCCCATGACTGGATTAGTGCATCTGTGTCAGCAACAAAGTTGCCTGTGAAGAGAAGAGAGGGAGGGACAGGGGTGGTATGAGGCTTCGCTCAGCACCCTGAGTTGGTACTTGAGGTTGAGGACTGAGTCCAAAATGCAGTCTAGACTCTTCTGTCATCTAGGTGGAAAGGACAAAGAAAGGACTCTGCTTGGATTGAGTTCCCTGATGAGGACTACTGGAAATAAGGTTTCCATGAGGTATTTTATTAAACATAAGAAAGGCAGAACCCAGAAGCCTTTTAGTTTTGTTTTGTTGTTTAAATAGACTGTGCCTGACTTATCCCTATTGTTTACGGCAAGCAAGCCTTTCAGATGGCCTGGCTGTAGGAAACGGAACATCTCATCATCTAGAGGAAAGAAAAAGTAATCAAACAAAACAACCACAAAGCCTACAGAGAAGCCCCTTGCCAGAGAGCAGTGGCTTTGACGGGCTGACAGCACGGAGGCAGGCCATGTCAAACACAATAACAGTAAAGGCAAGACAACGGGAGCTTGTCTCTTCACGGCACACGTTTAGAGTCTTTTCAGAGCATTAGGCCTAGTGAAAGCTGCCCCCTGGATACAATGTGTTCCCAAGCAGCCTGGGACACACTGCAGAGAGAGACAAGCAGATGTGACCATGGCCCTGGCATTTGGCAAGAACGCTCACTGTCAGCTGGGACAATATCCGCCTGGACAGGGCATCAGCTGCACAGAAGTGAGGCGGGTCTGTGGTGTCATGGAGGAAAGCCTCGGTGGCAGAGGCATGGACAGTGCTGGGAAATGCAGCCCTGTGAGCACCCCCCCCCCGGGACTCACAAAGCCACCCCTCCCCCTTGCCCAGTGTCAGTATGTCTCCACAAATTAAACTGAACAGACAGGGGTAGGCTCGAGCCCTGCTCCTCCTGAGCCCTAATGCACACCAAGTATGAGCAACTCCCAGGCAGTCTGTTTAACAGGACAAGGGCTCAAACCCTTGCTTTTCAGTGTTTTCTTTCAAAGCCCCTTTGTCCTCCCCGGCTTCATTTGTGTGTGTGCACGTGCATGCATGTGTAGGCCAGGTTTGTGTCTCCCTCAATTGCTCTCCACTAAGTCAGGGTCTCTCAATGAACCCTGAGCTGCCAATCCAGTGAGTCTAGCTAGGCAGCTTGCCTTAGGGATCACCTGTCTCGACCTCCTGAGGGCTAGGATTATAGACCTGGGCACTGAGGACTCCAAATTCTGTCCTCATGATTGTGCACAAAGCCCTTCATCTACTGGGCTATCTTCTCCAGTCCCTTCTTGTGTCAAACCTCCTAGGACATTCGGAATTATTAGTCTACCACAAAGCAGCTCCTGGTGTTGTTGTCCCCTCCACCTCTCTCTTACTTTGGTCACTTGGCTTTACATCCTACCTCAATCCCAAGCCAAGTCTCCTGAAGTAGGTAACTGTTGCAGTGATGGGGCTCGTGCTGTCCTTGGCTTTATCGTCTCACTGGATCTTCCCATATCTTAGCTCCTTCAGAACAAGCCGCTTGGACCTTCCCTGGTGTTCACATCTGGACTGAAACCATGACTTGTGATGGGGCTGCTTCTGGAATTCCTGTGGCAGCTTTTTTCATTAGTAACTCAGCAACCTATGTCTATTAATCTTGCATTCTCTGTTCAAAGCTCTCTCCGTGACAGCCCACAGCCCCTTTCAGCTGCTACTGACAGATCTGTCATATTAGAGGCTCTACCGCTCTAGGAGCAGAGTTCTAATCTTGTCCCCCTTTCTTCCCAACCCACTTTCCTGGCTCTGTACCTGGCTGGCGGCTGCTGTGGAATATGCTGTGGGAGTTGGCTTACAGTGCTCACCATGGCCAGGTGGGCACCCCTGGGATCAAGTGTGAAATTCCATGCACGTGGCCTCCTAGGGCAGATCCTACCTGGTTCTGATCCATGAGCAGTGTGGTGGGATGGGGTTCCTGACTAACAGGAGCAGGAGGCTGAAACCGGCCATCTACAGCACACTTAGCTGGCTCACATCATGGCTCACACGTGCAATTCAGCACTCAAAAGGCTGAGGCAGGAGCACTGCCATGAATTCCCAGCCAGCTAAATGATGAATTCCAGGCCAACCTGGGCGACGGTGAGACTGTTTCAAGAAACAAGACAATTTCTATGTAATATTTAAAACAGGTAATAGATAGATAGATTACCTTTAATAGTACAATATGATGAACAATAAAATTTAAAACATTAAGTTGGACCCACACGAACCACAAGCCAACAGTGACTGCTTTGCCCTCGAGTACCTCACCTGCATTTCCTCTCTTCACCAGACCCCAAACTTCACTCACACAAATGAGGAAACCCACAAGTGCCCTAGGTGAAAGGCTCTGAGAGCTGTGGAGGTCACACTAATGACTGCTGTGCATGCTGGCATTTCACAGGGATTTTTCTGTCCATTATTACTGGACGTTTTTGCAATGAGCCTATAAGAGCGCATGCAACACAGACACATAAGAGAACAACGGCACTGAAAACTGCAGGCTGCCGGGCAGAGGGGGTGAATCTGTGCCAGAGGCTGTCAGGCTTGCAGCAGGGAGGCCTGGAGTCAGTCAGTCAGCACGGGCTGGCTAGTGAGGACTTTAAAGGCTTGGGGGAGATTTTAGATATTCCTATGTAAAATGTGTGGCACAGCTGGCACACACAGTGACAGCTATTGTTCCTACTACACTACCATGCCAACTTTACAGGTAAGCAGCCAAAGGCACAGGAAAGGTAAAAACAATTTACCTAGGTTCACACAGTTAACGGAAGAAAAAGCATGCTGCCATAGTCCACCTGGAGGTCCCCTTGGTGAGTTGTCCCTCAACACACCACACAATCGTATGATGTGACAAACCACTGCAGATGCACACACCTGTATCAATATGCTGTAATAACAAACCATCGCAGATGCACAACCTGTATCAATATGCTGTAAAAACAAACCATGGCGACTTGCTGGACATAAGAGGTGAGACAACAGTGGCCCAGGGACCCCGGACACCCAACTCCCTAAAACCTCCACGTGGGAGAAAGGCCAAGGGGCCCCCTCCCCCAGGTGCCAGCAGGGAGCTAGGCTGCTAGACAGCCATCTACCCTGTACCCAACGCGTCGTTCCCTGCTAGCTCCATGGAGACCAACACTTGGTGGACATAAGAGACATAAGAGCTGAAGGAAGAGATGGGAAGGCGCCAATGCAAGAACTCCTCCATCATCCTAAAAATCAATATGGTACCACCAGAACCCAGCGAACACACAACAGGAAGACTTGATCATCCTAACCCAAAAGATATAGAAGAAAACGACTTTAAACGTTACTTAATGAAAATGATAGAGTCCTTTAAAGAGGAAGTAAAAAACTCCCTTAAAGAAATGGAGGAGAAGACTAACAAAAAGCTGGAAGAAATGAATAAATCCCTCAAAGAAACACAAGAAAAACAAGAAAAAGCAAACAAACAGGTGAAGGAAACATTTCAAGACTTGAAGACTGAAATAGAGGCAATAAAGAAAACACAAACTGAGGGAACTCTGGAGTTGGAAAATCTGGGTAAATGAACAGGAACTACAGAGACAACTATAACCAACAGAATACAAGAGATAGAAGAAGGAATCTCAGGCGCTGAAGATTCTATTGAGGAAATAGACTCTTTGGTCAAAGAAAACACTAAATCCAAGAAATTCTTAACACAAAACATTCAAGAAATCTGGGACACCATTAAAAGGCCAAACCTGAAAATAATGGGGGTAGAAGGAGAAGAATTCCAGCTCAAAGGAACAGAAAATGTATTCAGCAAAATTATAGAAGAAACTTTCCCAACCTAAATAAGGATTTACCTATGAAGGTACAAGAAGCTTACAGAACACCAAATAGGCTGGATCCAAAAAAAAAAAAAATCCCCTTGCCATATAATGATCAAAACACAGAACATACAGAACAAAGAAAGAATATTAAAAGCTGCAAAAGAAAAAGGTCGAGTAACATATAAAGGAAAACCTATCAGAATTACACCCAACTTCTCAATGGAAACCATGAAAGCCAGAAGGTCCTGGATAGATGTGCTGCAGACACTAAGAGACCATGGATGCAAGCCTAGACTACTATACCCAGCAAAGCTTTCATTCACCATTGATGGAGAAAACAAGATATTCAATAACAAAAACAAATTTAAACAATACATATCCACAAACCCAGCCTTACAGAAAGTACTAGAAGGAAAGCAACAACCCAAAGAAGCTAACTACATCCACAATAACACAGGCATCTGATAACCCCCACCAGCATAACCCAAAGAAGGGAAACACACAAACACTACTACCGAAAGATAACCGGAGCTAACAACCACTGGTCATTAATATCGCTTAATATCAATGGTCTCAATTCACCTATAAAAAGACATAGGCTAAGAGAATGGATACGTAAACAGGATCAAGCATTCTGCTGTTTACAAGAAACACACCTCAACCTCAAAGACAGACACTATCTCAGAGTAAAGGGTTGGGAAATGGCTTTCCAATCAAATGGACCTAAGAAACAAGCAGGTGTGGCTATCCTAATATCTAACAAAATTGATTTCAAACTAAAATCAATCAGAAGAGATGGAGAAGGACATTTTATACTCATAACAGGAACAATTCATCAAGACGAAGTCTCAATCCTGAATATCTATGCCCCTAATTCAAGAGCATCCACATATGGAAAAGAAACATTACTGAAACTTGAATGGCACATCAAACCCCACACAGTAATAATAGGAGATTTCAACACTCCTCTCTCGACAATGGACAGGTCAAATAGACAGAAGCTTAACAGAGAAATAAGAGAACTAATAGATGTAATGAATCACATGGACTTAACAGACATCTATAGGAACATTCCAGTAAAGGAGGACAATGACATCAAAATGTAAACAATGTATAAATATCTTAATCACAGGTAGAAATATATAATGCAATACGATAAATATATACTGAAATTGTATCAATTTACAAAATGTCTTAAACAGAGGTAGAAACATGCATACATTCAATATATGAGAAACTATACCAGTGTAAATCGTCCATAAATAATAGCTCACAAGTATTCACTCTATTACTCATTATTATTAGTAGTATAATCCCCAACCCTATGTGAGTAATAATCAACCCCTAAATGGTATCAAGGACAAACTTTGTTGGGAGAGGGGACATCACTCTCTAGAATTGCTTCAAGCTCTCATGGGGGCAATGTTTTTTCTATGTGATCTGGTAAAAGTAAAATGATGGTTAAGTTTCAAGATTGCTGTTTTGAATAATTACAAATGTTTCCTGAGTAGTCGATAGGGTCTTTTTGTTTGTTTGTTCTGAAGTTCTTATTTGGAGTTCTGGCCAGAACGTTGTAAGAAGGTGCACCATTGCCATAGCTGGTACCCCAAAACTGGTCTAATAGTAGCACTATCAGCATCATGATGTCATATCAACCAGGTGGAGGAGTCGTTGTTGTGGGGCCTTATCTTCTTCCTGGACGCTTCAAAAATTTCTGCAGGAAAATCTACTGTTCATTGTGGAAAAATTAAGCATTATTCATATAAACATATATTTAATGAAAGATATGATACAAACAAAATGGGCATGGAGAAAAGTAAAATATTTCCTTAAAAATCTATCTTCTTTCTGTTCCATACCAGATGGCTCCTGAAATAAGACAGAAATTCTGAATTTTTCTTTTAACAACATGCTTGGATTTAGAGAAGAACAGGCATTGTCCAACTCCAAAGCCAGCTCTATTTTTAAGTAGAGATGTATACGTGTCCAAATAATCAAATTTTACCATGCAGATAATACAGCATCATAAGACAGATTTCTCTTTGCTTAATATGATTCTTTCTGGATAGCTATCTATTTATCTTTAGGCACCTAGATGTCCAAGGTCTCTCCACTCTTTGAAGATGAATATTTTCCTGCAAAGAAAAGAACAGAACCCTGTCCCAACCCTTATGAGGTTTTCTTACCACCTGTAGGATTGTCACCTCTCTGGAAGAGCTGTCATTTCTCTTTCTCAAGAGGTTTCTCTTTTTCATACTGAATCTTTATCAATTTTGATGGTATCCATAGCTTTTTTCCTGTAGAAACAAGAGCAAAACCTCTTCCCCAACGTAGCACATCTCCTGGTTTCCATTGTAAGGTCAGCACATACTTGAAATATACTGGCTGATTTAATTCAGAAGTTTTTTCTATTATCCAATGTATCTCTGCTTCTGTTATTCCTTTCTCATTAGCATTAAGAAAACTTAAATACTAGGCAGTCTATTTCTGGGAGTATTTTCCATCCCTTTCTGTTTGTTTAGCATATCCTTTATAGTTTGATTTGATCTTTCTATAACTGCCTGACCTGTAGGATTGTTTGGTATACCTGTAATATGCTTTATATTATGATAAGCAAAAAAAAAAACTGTTTCATTTTCTTAGACCCATATGCTGGACCACTGTCTATCTTTATTTGTGCAGGTATACCCATGATGGCCATAACTTCTAATAAATGTGTGATTACTGAATCAGCCTTTTCTGAGCTCAAGGCAGTTGACCATTGAAAACCTGAATAAGTGTCAATGGTGTGGTGTACATATTTCAATTTTCCAAATTCTGTAAAGTGGAACACATCCATCTGCTAGATCTCATTCCTTTGAGTGCCCTTTAGTTTACTCCCTGCTGGTAATGGTGTTTGGTTATAGAAAGAACAAGTAGGACATCTCTTTATAATCTTCTTAGCTTGTTGCCTTGTAAGAGAAAACTCTTTAAAACTTTCTATTGACATGATGTTTCTTATGAAATTCTGAGGCCTTCAGCATACTTCCAATCAATAATCAATCAATTTCTGTGTTACCTTGTGGTAGAGGACGTGGCAGACCTGTATGGGATTGGATGTGTGTTATGTATATGGGACAAAGCCTATTCCTGATTATATCTTGAACCTGTATGAATAATTAAGTCAATTCTGTATCATCTGTTATAAACTCAGTAGTTTCAATATGCAAGACAACTCTTTCTGTACATTGCAAATTAGGAACTATACTGAGAGGTTCTTTAAAATCCCTTAGCACCATGAGAACATCATATAATTTTGCCTTTTGGACAGAAATATAAGGGCTTTGCTCCATCTTATTTAATTCTCCTAATTTGTAACCTGCCTTTTCTGATTTATTTGCGTCTATATAAAATGTACGGGCTCCAATTATTAGTACATCACATAGAATTCAGGAAAGAATCCAAGTAGTTCTCTTCATAAGGTTAATCCTATGACTTTTGAGATAATTGCTATTAATTTCTCCCAAAAAATTAGCACAAGTTCTTTGCCAAGGTTCATTGTCTTCCCATAAGTTTTTAATTTCATCAGTAGTAAAAGGAACTATAAGCTCTGCTGGGTCTATACCTGCTAGTTGACAAAGTCTCAATTTTCCCTTTATAATTAATTCAGAAACTTTTCCCACATAAGATTTCAATTTTTTACTTGGTTCAATGTGGTAAAAAGACCTATTCTGAGATAATATCTTCCCTCTGCATTAAAATTCCTATAGGGGAAATTCTGGAAGGTAATATGAATAGAATACAATTAAGATTTGGATTCACTCTATCTACATGTGCCTCCTGTAATTTATCTTCAACGACCATCAATTCTTTTTCCGTTTCAGCTGTTGATTCTCTGGGACTATTTAAGTCTTTCATCATCTAAGATTTTGTTTAAATGAACTATTAGGTCAGGTGTTATCTCAGCAGCCGGCCACAGACTAGAAATATCTCCTAACAATCTTTGAAAGCCATTAAGAGTCTGCAATCGGTCTCTCCTAATTTGTACCTTTTGTGTTCTAATTTTCTGCATACCTATTTTGTAACCTAGGTAATTGACAGAATTTCCTCTTTGTATTTTTTCAGGAGCAATTTGTAATCCCCATTTAGGCAAAACTTTTTTTTTTAACTTCTTCAAACATTCTTTCTAAAGTATCTGCATTTGAGTCAGATAACAAACCGTCATCCACGTAACGGAAATTATAGACTTAGGAAATTGCTTGCATATTATTTCCAATGGCTGATGTACAAAGTATTGGCACAGGATGAGACTACTAAGCATTCCCTGTGGGAGGATGGTCCACTGGTATCTCCTAGTAGGCTGAGAATTATTTTAAGTAGGCACCATGAAAGCAAATTTTTCTCAACCCTTTTCTTGTAAAGGTATAGTGAAGAAACAATCCCTTAAGTTAATAACTATAAGAGGCCATCCTTTTGGTAATAGAGAAGGCAGAGAAATTCCAGACTGTAGAGGGTCCATAGGTTGGATAACCTTGTTGACAGCTCTGTCACGATTCTCCATTTTCCAGATTTCTTTTTTAACAAAAAATACAGGAGAATTCCAAGGGCTTGTTGATTCTTCAATATCGTGAGCATCTATTTGCTCCTGTATCAGCTGTTCTAAAGCCTGCAGTTTGTCTTCTGTTAAAGGTCATTGTTTAGCCCATATGGGTTTCTCAGTTCACCATTTTAAAAGCAAGACTGTTAGTACCTCTGAAGGTTGCTAGCTGCTTTTCTGTTCTTATACAGCTTGAATGGCTGATGACCTTTGTTTATAATATTTTATAATATCCTTCAAAGAAACATGAGTTTTGGGGACTGCAGAAATGTTAACCTGGGTATTCCATTACTGTAATAGGTCACAGCCCCATAAACTCAAAGCAATATTAGCTACATAGGGCCTCTACATATAGCCTTCTTTTCTGTCCTTCTGGCCTTATGCATTCAATCCACCTCATGCTTTGTTTCACTTGAGATAGTGCTCCATTTCCTAGGAATTGAATAACTGCCTCTTGAAGAGGTCAATCTGGATGCCAAGATTCTGGAGTGATGATACTTACATTCGCACCTGTGTCTAGTAATCCCTCAATTACACTGTCATTTATACACACTCTTAGCTTTGGATTTTGATCAATTATAGGGATTTTGATCAATTATAGAAGTCTGCCAAAATAAACATTTCCTATTACCTACTGGAGTTTTTGACTCACCCTCCAGGTCTATTTCATCATCCAAAACAGTATGGTTTTTTATAGTAGGCACTGGATTGTTTAATTTTCCTGGTGAAACATGTTCTCCACAGTGACTGAGAATGACTGGGCCTTGTTTGACATCAGGGCCTGAGAGAGGTCCCCAAGGAGTTTCCCAGTGGTATCGGGTTGCCTTGTCTGTCTTCATTAGTCCAATGTTGGCCTTTGTCACACCTCCTACATATACCAGAAGGCTGAGTCCTCCTATTCTTGCTATTCCTAGAAGAGACATTTTTCCTAGGAATTCCTTGTCTACAATCCCTTCTTATGTCCTATTCTTCCACAATTAAAACATTTGGCATTTTGGTGTCTCCTCATACCATTGGAAATTGCTTCTCCTACCCAAGCTTCAGTACTATAGTCAAATGTTTCAACATTCATTATATGCAAGATCCATTCATCTATGGGTACTGATCCAAGGATCTTCTTAAATTCTAAGTTGGCATTTTCAAAAGCCAAGGATTCAATTAGTACACTTCTAGCTTCAGGGTCTGTAACTCCTAATTTTACAACCCTAGTTAATCTTTGTATGAAGTCAGTAAAGGGTTTTCTCTCTGGCCCTGTTTAACCCTAATATATGACTCAATCTTCTTTCCTAGTTCCTGAATCCTGTCCCAAGCGTTTAAAGTTGCTGTTCTACACAGGGACAAGGTGCGTTAGTCATAGTGAGCCTGTTTCTGAGGATCAGAGTAATGACCCTCACCAAGAATTTGATCTTGAGAAATGTCAACTCCTTTTGCTTTCCCTTGTTGCTCTAAAATTTTTGCCTCTTCTCTCCAATAACACTTCCAAAGCAGCTGAGGTCCATTTTCTAGGACCACTGAGATTTAATGAAGCCATCATGTGTGGTAACCTTAGTGCTTGAAGCCCACATTTTCACTGTTTCCCTGACAAATGGTGAATGACGCCTATAAGAAACTATTGCTCATTTTATTTCTGTTAGATCGCTCATATGTATTGGTTCCCATGAATATTCCTTGACTACCTTAGGGTACTTTGTGCCAGATGGTCTTTCTGAGAAAAAATTACTGGATATGCAGATGAAACTCTGTGTAAGTCATCCAGGGGTCTGGCACATACTGATGAGGCTAAATTCTGTCCTTGTACCTTCTGTCCCTGCTCATCAATTTCAATAAATTCCTCAAATTTATTGAAAATTTCAAAAAATTTTCATATCGTTTAACTACTGCCTTTTATAAAGTTTGAATCTCCTGTCCAAGTGTTCTGTTCTAATGTCCTCACTGAGGATTCCAACTTTTTCAGTAAAGATAATGTCTCGTCCTTGGACGTATAAGTTTTCAACAGATTCCGACAGTTAGATTCAACAGCACAAATTATTTCAGATAATTTTGTCAAATTTAATGCAATCCCTCTCCGTAGTATTGAACCATTTTTTAAGATTTTTTTTTAATATTGAAAACAAAGCTAATTCCTAGAATCAGATAATAGGAAGGAAAATAGTGTAAGTCTTGCACAATATCTTCTATAATATAAGCAAAATAATTATTGAACTCCTGGATGTTATCAATCATTTTTTGTAGTTTTTCAGATCTTATCTGTCGCTTAATTACAACTAATTGGAGTAGGCGTAATAATCGTTATTGGCCAGCAGGTGTTGCAGTTGCTAGCAGCAGCGAACAGCACGTGTTGTTTACTTAGGTACTGAAAAATATGCTTTGTTTAACAAATTAAGTATATTTATTAAGGTGATCAAATGATTCCAAGAATTGGGGCCCAGGATAAAGAGAAAACCCACAGTTTTCTGTCAGTATGAGTTGTAGACTGTGTGCACCATGGGGATTGCAGGCAGCAGTGTGCAGGCTGGTGGGTGGGTCACGAGCCGGGGGGCGTTGAGCAGTCTGAGGAAGCGGGAGAGTCAGTGCCCAATGCGTCACGTGGCTGGCAGACCGATCCCAAAAAATGTGGACTGGTCCTCACGTTCGGGTGCAGATGATGGCGGAAGATACAAAATAATCCCACAGTAGTTCAGAATTGCATATAATAAAGGGTTATTTATTTAGGGGAGACTTACAGAGCACTGTCCTAGATCACAATCTTCTGCATGAAAGGGGAACAGGAACAGAGTCTAGCAGCCGGAAGTGAGAGCCGGAAGCTAGAGTGTGAGCACAGGCTTTACAGCTGCATTTATAGTATAAAAGACCATGCCCAAGTGGGCTGATATCGTAAAGGCTATTGGCTGAAGGAGCGGAAGGAGCTCCCACAAGCACTGGCACAGCTGTAATTTCCCTCTCCTGGAAGTGTTCTGAGCCTTGCTTCCAGACACCTTTCCTCTACAGCCATGCCAGTGTGGCATATCTGTTACTACCCTTACCACATACTATGGTCTCCAATTGTTTTCAGATCACAGGGATCTGTCAGTTAATTATGTAGAAAACAACTCCAGGCCAATGAGCGTGTCTAATTCTCTGAGCCTAACAAGCTACTGTCGTGTGTTAGAAACACAAGGAATCAAACTGCTGGAATCAACACGCACTTGGCAATGAAACAGGCATTTAAAAATGTATTTCTCTAACTATTATTTAAATTCCTTCAAGTGCATTCAATGATAACAAATCTTCAACATTTATAAATTATTAGATACTAACCAAAATACACAGTGAGACAGCCCCCACTGTCCAAAGTCTCCTGTGTCATTTCCTTGCATGACTGGGCTTGGACACAGTGGCTTCAGACTGAGTGAAGTTTTGGTTTCATGGCCTGCTGAGGGACTGTGCCTGCTCAGAAGAGCCATGGTAATGTCATTGTCTACAGTTCACTTGCTGAGTAAGACGGCAAAAAGGCAAGGAAAACATGGCAGCCGCTTTTGTCTTTACACTGACAGACTATCTGAACAACAGGGTAGAATGTCGGAAACGTGACACATGTAAATAGATATTTATTTTGGAGTACGTTAGTGCTACCATATGAAAACAAACTTATTTGAATCTTGTTTAAGTTGCTTACTACGGAAAGTCTATCAGAATCAATGGACTTACCACCTCTCTACACAGCCTTCCCAGTTCCCACTGCAGAAATAACTGCTCATCTCTTGGAAACAAAACGAAACAAGTGTCTTCTACCCTCAGCTACAGTTATCACAGCATGGACAGCCATTCTGCACAGACTACATGCAAGAAGGCAAGAGAGCCCACATCTGATTTATTGAAGAATATTTCTCTCAGCAAGTGCATCCTTGCTAATATCATATGCTTATAAAATTGAATGAAATTTAACCAGGCATGCCCAGAGCTTATAAGAGTTATATCTTTTAAACAACTTACACCTTTATTGGTTCCAATTTCACTAATATGAATGTGCTTACTTATGGAAACAGAAAACACTAAGTTTCTTTGGTCAGTATCTTAGGCTATGAGGTATAATACCCATGTGTTCACTTATTCTACAGTATTGTCATTTCTGTAGAATCTTGCATCTCAGTGTAGGTTATATAGAAGGAATCCTTCCAGTCCTTCCTCTTCTACAAAGACTGCTCCAGATGGCTCTGAGCAAGCAATAGGACCAGGAGGCAGAGTGGCAGCATTCCTCTAATCCAACGCAATAGAAAACATGGAGAACCTTCAGCAGGCCAGTCTGTACTCGGGATGGGTTCTGACACTGAAATACTTGAACCAAATTTCCTTTAGAATTTTTTCCACTTCAGGTCTATTATTCACTGCGTTAAAAGATTTTTGCTGGATGGTGGTGGCTCACGCCTAGCACTCAAGAGGCAGAGGCAGCCAGATCTCTGTGAGTTTGAGGTCAACCTGGTCTACGAAATGAGTTTCAGGGCAGCCAGGGCTGCACAGAGAAACCCTGTCTCAAAAAACCAAAAAATTTTTTCAATGCTCATGAAGATAAACACCATGCTACACGAATCATTTAAAATATAAATTATTGTTTCTTTTCTCCTTTGTATACTTCTGATGTGTATTCACACACACACACACACATACACACAATCTCAAAAATTAAATGCCATCCAGTGAGTTGTGATTTCAGAATGTTATCACTTTTTTGGACGCAAATGAGGCAATTTTAACAATGTTTAAGATGTCAGGGTAGAAGGCCAATAGGAAGGTCACTTATCACCACCTGCCCCCCCCATCATGGTAGGGACTGAACCTCAGGGCCTCATACATTGTAAGCACATTCTACTGCAGATATATCCCCAGCTCAAGGTAACTTCACAAGGATTAGAAATAAGACTTGGGAAACAACATTGATACTTTATCTACCATTGAATAAGGAAAATTATTTAACCCTTTTTTCTATTTCTTCATATCTAAGGAGGATAATCAGATCTGCTACACAGGAAAAATTTTACACTCAATCTTTCAGCTACTATGAGAAACTGGGTGTGGTGGCATATGCCTGAACTCCCGGCATTTAGGAGGCTGAGGACATGGACACAGGGACTCCAGTCTGGGTTATACCAGAAGAATCTGTCTCAGGAGAAAAAGTGGGGAGGATTTCTTTCTCAGCTGAGGGAACTTCTGTCAGTTCCTCGTTCACTCCTCCATCCCTCCCCATCCACCCATCCTGAGAGGCAGTCTGTACAGTGGTTAGGAAGGCAAGCCCAAGGAGGTAAGCTCTTTACTTCTTTGTCAGTTTGGACAATACTCAACATGCTTTGTTGGGTTTTCCTTCTCAGGAAAATAGAGGAGAAAACAAAGCAAGATGCAAAAAGCTCGTGTGAGGGTTAAGTCAGTGTGTCTCTAGGTATGCACTTGGTACATTCCTGTGATGGAATCTGTAAGTGATAAATAGAATGTTACATGCTTTAGCATATTTTTGCATATTTTACCTAAAAATGCAAAGAACTCAAGAACACATAGGAAAAACAGGACAGAGTTACTGTCTTTATGTGTGAACGAAGTAGAGATATATTAAAAATTAAGTGTTTGGAAGGCTGGAGAGATGGCTCAGTGCTTAGGAGTATGTGCTGCTCTTGTAGAAGACCCAAGTTTGGTTCCCAGCATGCAGCAGCTCACAACCACTTATACCTCCAGCCCCAGTGAATGCAGTACTGCTGGCTTCCACAGGCCCTGCACTAATATGCACAGCTCCCCCCAGTGCCCCATCCATGCGTTTAAAACACACACATAATTAAAAACTAAAATGAAGTGTTTGGGAGAGGCACAGGAAGGGCTGAGGAGGTTATGACCATAGTGGAGAGTTGGCAGCATGAAGCAGAGCTGGACCAGGGTCTGAGGTGGGAGGACAAGCTGGCTCCACAGTTCCACAGACTCAGAGTAAGAATGCGGGAAGCACTGCAGATGGAGGGAGAGCACCAGTCCATTTGTCTGAACAAGAGATGGAGGACAAGGCCAAGAGAAGATTATATCTGAAAGAAACCGAATCTAAATGGTGTGTGTGTGTGTGTGTGTGTGTGTGTGAGAGAGAGAGAGAGAGAGAGAGAGAGAGAGAGAGAGAGAGAGAGAGAATTCAAGGAGAAATGGAAGCTGGATTTCATTGAAAAATACTTCTTGTTAATATTTGATTGTGGAACCTTAAAATAATTTATGCTATTATAAGACAAAATAGCAATTAAAATAAAGATGTCACAAAATCGAACTAATGGGACTACAGACTCAAATCTTTACAGGTGGGAAATAGTTTTACTTACTTTCAGCATAGAGAAATGGTATTTTCAGTGAAATATTTTCTAAGTGCAAAGGAAAGGGAGAATAACTATTTTACTGCCTACTTTTTACTGGCAGTCACAAGGGTATTGGGATTTTGAGGCAGCTCTTGGTATTGTCATGTAAATATAAATTCCCATGCCCTTGAGATGGAACACCTTTAATGTTGTTCAAAAACAGACAAAGGGAAGTCTGAATTTAAGTTAGAATTATCATTATGAACCACACGTTTTGCCAGGAATAAGTAAAGGAAAGAGAAATCCTAATTGTTTTCCTTGAAAAGACCCAGAAACAAAATGGTGCCCTGACAATCTAAACGGCTTCCACATGGAAAAAACAAAACTAGTAGTAAATAAACACTCTTGAGTCAATGGAAACATTTGCCCCGAGTGCAGCAACTGTAGCAAGACCTAATTAGGATAGCACCTGATGGACAGAAACACACCAGCTGTGTCTAAGCAATAGGCTCAGCCCTGCAAACTGAGGCTAAAGACCAGACAGGCATTCATCAGGCTTTCTCTACGTTGTCTACACCATACAGTGTTCAAGTGGTAAGAGAAGAGAAACTGTTACAAAAGTAATCCTACATGGAAACAAAACACAACAAGAGAAGTATCACCACTTTGTCATCCTTCATCACCATGCGGCAGGGATCACCATGGCCAATGCAGCACACAAAGGGCAGAAAGAATGGCAGCATAAACACGTGCCCCTTTGTTAAACAGAATGAGACAGCAGAGAAACCCCAGGGAAATGAGCCCCCAGACCTAAATCCAGTTACAAGAACACAGGGGACAAAATAGCACACAGAATGACACAGAAAGCGTTCCTCAGCACTGGGGCTGCTTAGGACAGCTGACTTGACTTCCCTTTCATCTTGGGCACTTGGATTTTATTTACCAAGTTCATGCCAAAAGGCAGGAAACAGAAATCATTGCGCTCTTTCCAAAACCTCAGTTGTAGGTACAATTTGACTTCTTCAACAACAACAACAACAAAAAATAAAAATAAAAAATTCAAAGAAAACAGGACATGTAAGGAAGGAGAATTCATAAGTATAAGGGAATTAAAAACATTAAAGAATAAAACCATCAAGGGAATGCATGGGATGTATCCACCCATATTAGTTACTGCTACTGTTAAAGCAAGAGTGATGCTACTATGAGTCCTTCTGTCAAATAACTGGATCAGCAAATGGACTAAGGGATTGAACTCCAAGGAAATACAAATGGTCAACACATGAAAACATGTTCGACATCCTTAACCCTCAAAAAAATGTACATCAAGACTTCACTGAAATTCCAGCTTACCACAGTCAGATTGGCTGGCAGGAAGAAAACAAATGGCAACTAATGCTGGTAAGGATGGCAGAGAGGAGAGCCCTAATACATTATTGGTAGAAATATAAATTTATACAGACACTATGGAGGTTCCTCAAAAAGCTAAAAATAGATGAACTCAGCTAGTCCACTCCTGGGCACATACGCAAAGGAATCCAAGTCAGCACACCACAGGATACACAGACCCCTAAGCTTATCAGTATTATCCAAAAAAGCCAAGTGAAGGCATCAGCCTCTGTGTCTACCAAGGGTACACAGACACAATGGGGTTTAATAAAGAACGAAATGACACCAGTATAGAAAACAGAGCTGGGAAGCACAGGTATTGAAAGGGCAGGTATGTGTCCCATTGGTGGAGTCCGTATTTTAAAAAAGAATGGAAGTAGGAGTACGTTCAGTGAGGTTTTGCTTTACATTCCTTTCTGACGGCTAAAGATGTTGAACACGTTTTGATGTGGTGGCTATTCGTACTTCCTGGGTAAATTTTCGGTTTGATTCATTAGTCTATGCACACATTGATACTTCTCTAAGACAGCTGATAGATTGATAGGAATTTTGACTTTTCCCTGGAACATTTTTTAATATCTATTATCTATCTATCTATCTATCTATCTATCTATCTATCTATCTATCTATCTATCCATCCATCTGTCTATCTATTATCTGTCTGTCTATAATCTACCTATCTATTATGTATACAGTGTTCTACCTGCATGTATGCCTGCATGACAGAAGAGGGCACCAGATCTCAATACAGATGGCTGTGAGTTACCATGTGGTTGCTGGGAATTGAACTCAGGACCTCTGGGAGAGCACTCAGTACTCTTAACTTCTGAGCCATCTCTCCAGTGAATTTTGACTTTTCTTAGCATTTCTCCATATATAAACATTTTTTCATGATAATACACTGAAAATGGTTTTTAGCCCAAGAAACATTTTTATTTTTTGATCCTTAAGCTTATAAGTAGAAATCACTATAGCTCCTTCCAGACTCAGTGAAACAGATAATTCGTAGTTTTTAGGGACTAAATTTGAAATTTAATTAAGTTATCTATGAAGCTTGCCTGCGTCCTCTAGTTTGGGAGCACACCCCATATTGTAATTGCTGTTAAAAAAATGACACAAACCTTTATCTAAGGCTTATTGTCCTTAGGAAGGAGAACACGTAGTTTTCATTCCATCTCTCTAATTAGTAATTTAAGCATATGTTCAGCATTTAACTCTAAATGTTTGCCTTTTCCCCAAGCTCTAATACAGCTGTCCAAGATTTGAATGCCAGAAAACATTTAAATATCAACATCTGTTGAATTATGTTAATTTAGTGTAATATAATTGGGCATGAGATGGAATTGATCGGAAATATATGAAATAAACAAAGGTAAATTCCCATCTGTAGCCTGGTACACAAACAAAATCAATATGGAAAGACAAAAGTATTTATTCCCTAAGAGAAAAAAAAGTACTGGATATAAAACAAATTTGATTAAAACACAAACAGACCAACAACCATATAAACAAGTTTCATATTATTTTTAAATTAATTTTGCATTGATCTTATAGCTGAAAAATGGTAAGAATGGCAATGAAGCACTTAATATTTGACTTTTTTATATTAGTAAGTAAAATATTTTACTTACAGATACATGGACATTAAAATTTATATTGAAGGATTTCTGTTCTACTGTGATCGAGTGGTGGAAGACTTTAGTAGGTGGGAATATGAAATGAACTTGTCCACATGCTGGCACTCCGCTAAGACAGTCACCAGACACACCGACTTTATCCTGACTTGTGTTTATTCTAGAGACCGTAAGATACAAACTCAGGCAGCAACATTCCAGTAACTCTCCCATTAATGAGTTAGGGCTGATTGCTTGTTTGGGGAAAGCATTTTGGCACAGGAGCACAGTGCATCGCCATCCCCAAATGCTCCCTAATGAAGTTACAATGCAGGCTGCAGGAGTGACACAAGCTGTTGGGATCCAGCTCTGCAGGTGCACCTTAATCATTTCCTAAGGGACCCATCTCTGGGAGCTAAAGGTTAGAGCTGTGTCCGTGCCCACTTAATCACTGGGCCAATTTGGAGAGTGCCAACTGTGAAACAGACACCTGTCCTTAAGGACATAGACTTCAGACCACACATTTATTTCAGTTAGGGTCGCTGGAACAGCTCACACATGCTAACAATTTTCCATCATTAGTGACCACAGCCACCTCCAACTGCCATCCTTGGGGACAGAGCCTGTGCACATGTCTAAACATTTGAAAACATCTAGCTCACCTGTGGGAAAAGGAGGTTACTAGGTGATCAGAGTTACACCAAAGGAGAGCAGATTTTTAGAATTTTATTCACTATACAAGGATAAAGAAGGTATTTCCAGTCGGTAAACTATCTCATTCTTTGTGGGTCCCTCATCTCCAACCAAAAAGCAACAGCTCAAAATTCAAACTGACTAGTGACTAATTTATTTGGTATAATCATAACTTAAAATAACCCTCTCCAGTCATTCATTTAAAATCTTGGCAAGGAAGGTTAGAATTTCAGGATGCCAAAGGACAGGAGCCATGAGCACTGGCAATTTGTGCCCAGTATGGTTTTATAAAATACAATAATTTGATCGTAGAGTGTAGAATGGGAAAATTAAACCCCTTAAAAGCCATTTTATATCACATATGTGGGAAGTTTCCAATTATTCTGCTCTAACTATCTCTAGCCCTCGAAGTTATTCAAATGTTCTTTTTAATTAGGACACATATATAATTAAATGTATTCCAATTAAACAAATATGGAATGCATACATTCTAATTAAAGTGAACATGTGAATGTCTTCTATTAGCTTGGCCATGCACACATATGAATGAATGGGAATCACTTCGAGAGGGTCTTCCCATGGAGGGCTGAGCAAAGCTGTTCACCTCAAAAGAAGTCTTACCCTAGTTCTCAATTGGGGAAGAAGAGGTCATAAAGAACTAAAACTTTTTAAAGTCAGTGTTTAAGGGTGGTCCTGAGTCACTCTTTGGCCATATAAAATGTCAACCGGCATAACTTACTTTAAAAATACAGTGTTAAATGATTACAGCTCCAATGTGACAAGGACAGGTCTGTTTAACATGCTAAAGACCCCAGAAGACAGGCCAGGCGGTGTCTCCTCTCCTTGTGGCTTTGCTGATATATGCAATTTTGTGTATGTTTCTGGGAAAGGCAGCGACACACACACACAGTCCATGTCCTTATGCAATTTCTAATGAGCAGCCCTCCTCCTATTTATTAACAGCTGCGCAGATATAGCCGTTAATACTTTCATTTATTTTTGGCAAAGCTGCAAAATGACAAATAGTTTTGTATCTGTTGCAAATTAGGTCTCCTTTCCAAACAGCAAATGACAGCATGGGGAAGACTGAATCCTTGAACATCTTTGGATCTTTATAAGATAAAATAAAAAGCAGCTGTAATTCTATCACATCTGTGACAAAAACGGTGACAAGTGCCAGCACGTGAAAATGAATGCCTTCCACAATCGAACAAACAGGGACACTCTTTTCATTTTGATGGGAGGAGAAAGACATGAATGAGTACAGGAACCCCTCTTAGAGAAATGGGAATATATAACAGGATCTACTGTTTCTCACAGATTAAATCTATTGTTTTCTATTTTATTAGATTTTTATCTTAATCAACCTGGCAAGAGTAAAGCAAAAATCAATCAATCAATCAATCAATCCACTTTCTCCTCAGATGAGCAGAAAATATCAGGAATCAGATCACACAGTACACAACGGATATCAAACCATGTGCGTGAAATAAATGAAAAGTATACTTTTAGGGATGAAGTGAAACGATATCACAGAAATTAACAGAACTTAATACTATCACCAACAAATAGACTTTTACTTGATTTCAAATAATACCACAAAGTATTAGATAGTCTGCCTAGGTCCTTTTTACAAGTATATGACAAAAAACAAATTTTCTAAGAGTCTGGTAAGGAAGAGGGGAAATTCTACATCACCACAAGAACCTCCAGGGACGAAGGGAAACTTCTTGATGAAAACAGCTAAGCTGAGCTGCCCCAAGTTCTCAAGTTGTTCATGGACTCTCAAGTAGAAAACACGTCACCAGTGTAAACACTGGGGTGGGAACACTTGTCCCAGGATGACACATGACTGAGTACCAGGCATCCCTTTATGCCTGAGAACTAGCTGGCTTTCAGTTTGGGAAGGTGATACTGACCTTTCTGACGCTGTATCAAAGTTTTTACAGAATTATAAAACTACTTACTTGTAACTTTAAGTGAGTGATGTCATGGGGAAAGATTTATTTTTAAAGACGCAAATTTTAAAATTTGCTTAAATCTTAAGGAGCACAATCTGTCACCTGAATGCTGAAATGTAAGACTGGAACACGCAAGGCATTTCCCACTGGCCGTGCACTGACAGCCCCTCCCTCTGCAGGTAACTGTAGGTGGTACGTGGGTTGAAACACCCCCAGAGAAGGGAACTAGTTGAACCACCCTGTCACTTTGGCTCCAGATGAGGTGGTACCCAAGCTAGAGTTACACAGCTCTGGAATAGGCCGAGAACAATGTAGGTGCTGTTCCTGTTCTAAAAGTCACGCAGGAGTTAGACATAGAGGTGTCTGCCTGTTACTCAGCACTGTGGAAGCAAGATGGCCCTGCCCAGGCAGCCTCGCCCATTTGCTAATATCCTATCTCACAACAACAGAACTCAGGTACAATGCCCAAAGATTTAGTTTTTTTCTCACTTTGAAGGACAAATTACTCAACATCATGTCTACTAATGATTAAAATCTGAAAGTGATAAGTAGTTCCAAAAGTAACATTTAAATGTGCTTTTATTTAACTACATTTTGAAAGAAATTTTTGTTTTCTAGAGTTTCCACTTGTATTCTCAAAGATTTTGAGGTAAGTAAAAATGACCAAATGGCACAAAAACCTGGTACTCATTAAACATTAGACAAGAAAAAAATACAACAAAATTAGGGTGAAATTCATGGTAGGAAATGGACAGTAAACACTGAAGCAATGGAGAATGGATGGAACACAGAACTCTACAGTGACAGCTGGGAGAGTGGACCTCAAGTCCGAGCTACACAGTGCTCACTGAGGAGAGTGTACCCAGGAGCTGGAGGTCCACCTGGGCAAAACAGTGTGACTGTTTCCAAAAGCAAACAACACCCTCTACCCCAAAGGAAACCAAAGTCCTATGTTATGGCCATAAGACCTAAATAATGAGAAGAATCAATAAAAGACAAGCAACATGGAAAAACATTGGAAGGTTGTGCAGCTTCAATCACTGCAGAGAGAATCCTGAGAAAACCACCCAATGGGCACCCAAGGATGATGCTATAAGGAAAAGGCTCACATTGCTCACTATGTGAACACATCTGTTGTGTGATAGGGCTCTCTGAGAAACAACATGAAGCAACGAGCTGACAGGCAGGTTAGAGGAATGACATCAACTATACTGGCAATCAATGAGTCTATAATTTCATTTATAGTAAGAGTAAGTGTTAATGCAGCCTGTTGTTATTTTATTAATAACCACTAGGATATAACAGGATGATATATTATATGACAAGCATTGCGAATGGTGAGTAAACAGGGCAGAGATGCCAGAAGTACTGAGGCAAGGTAAGAAATTTAGAAGCCTCTCACTTTGATGAACATGCAGACATACAGGACAGTTCACAGAACACAACAGAAACTGTAGAGAAATGACTGAAGCCAGGGGATCATTGAGAGTCTGAGGCCAGCCTGTGCTACAGTGTGAGACCCTCTCTCAAAAGCAAATGAGCAAGTGACTAAAAATATTAAAATGGGGGTGTGTTTAAGGAGATCATATATACTGTCTCTTTCTTCTCTTTGTATGTTAGATACAGCACTGCCTCATGTTGGTAGACAGACAATACTGCTATATTTACATTGATGTAAAGAGCGCAAAACATTAAAGTGGGAGAGGAAAGAGCATGAAACAGACACCCAGAAACCTACCACTGAAATGTCCTGCAGTTAGTAGCACTGGTAAATATACAACTAAAGCTCTGATAGGAAGATTCTTAAAATTCCCCAAGGTGCCCGGGGGAGTTGTGCTATACTCCTTCACGGTGCTCGGTCGTGTGCTCAGAGCATCTGTGAACAAAGCCCACTTTAAGGGTGTGCTACCGTCAAACACTTCAGCATCTCAGCCTTGACTCACTCCAGCAGAGCACCTGGGAACTCACGCCTGTGCACTTGCTTGGGATACTCTGGGAGTAAATGGTCCCCAATGCAATGACTCAGTGCAATACTGCTCTCTTCTCCAACCTTTGTTTTTCCCCAAGTTGAAAAAGGCAAGTGCAGTCACTCATCCAAAAGGGTTAAGAAAAGCCAAGATAATATTCAAATACTAAGAAAGAAAATGGGTTTCAGGAGAGGAACGTACAATAATATATATGAATTGGAAGGTGAAGATTTTCATGTTGCATTTAATAAGATTCAGAACAAAACTGAAGCTTCAATCTTATTTCACCTTTCCAAGCTGCCCAGTACCTAACACAGCCTATGGCACCAGGGCAAAAAGGACACAAAGCACAGCCATTAATCAGGACAAAGAAGAAATATGGGACAATGCTCAAAAAGAGTGGTCTGGGAAGAAGAGTAACAAGTTTTAAAAAATCATTTAAAGATTTGGGTTAAAATATCGAGAAAATTGACCAGCAGTGCTCCAAGAACACAGCTTATGTTTGTATTTGTACCTGTTGCATGGCTGTATAGGTTGTATAATTGTGTATTTCTAACATAGAAATGTCATGTATGAATGTGAGAAATAGACAGGGATAGGAGAAGGGAAGGGAGAGAGAGAAGGAAGGGCTTAAAAATGGAGAACTAAAGGTTCTCCAATACCCAAATGATAGAAGCTAGAAGCAAGAAGTGCAATTATTAAAAATTTAAAGATGGTGGGGGGCATGAAAATTCTAAGGAAAAATGACCTCCAAACCAGAGTTCAATTTTCAGGAAAACTGAGCCATGTGATAAAACTATGAAGGGATTTGCAGACACACAAAATCTCTGTGATTGAACAACCTGCTTTCTTTCCCTGAGAGCTCAAAGAAAACAATGCCATGGGACCCTGAGAACAGAACTCTATGGGAGACAAGTGAAGAAGTCTGCTGGGGCCAGTGAGGAATAAGGATGCTGCACGTGCCACATCAGGCCAGGCCAACAGGACAGAACAAAACTGAAAATAGACAGGCAAGAGGGATGCCAGCAAACCAGCAGCTACAATTTCAAGGACAGATTATTGATGAATTGGGGCAAAAAAATAGGAAATAAAGCAAGTGGCAAGCAGAACCATGATTAGCACAAGCAAAAGTTAAACACGAATGGCTAACAGCTACATGCATATTCTCTTAATGTCAACAGATATTCAGTGCGGGAGGAAAAGATAAAGAACCAGGCATGAGCATGTATGGGGATGTGGAAATCAAGCCAAAGGAGAGTCAGTATGCAGTATTAATTGACAATGCTAAGTAAGTGGTCATGTAATCATGCAATACAGCTACACTGAAGCCAAGAGCAAAAGGAAGAGCTAAAAGTTGAAGTGTTTGGAGAGCAAATACAGAGAACAGGGCAGGATGGCGATGGGCCCTTCTGTACGTTATTTTTCTTACAGAGAATTTAATACTGTTAACTATGTGTGAGAATTATATGACTGAAAAATACACTTCAGGCCCCTAAACTTTCTGGCCATTCAGCGGGGCTTCTCCCCAGCTACTGGCTTCCTCTACCTATCCCATCCCAGCTTGCCCCCAAGCACTCCTTTCCATCTGGAGGGTCCTTAGATCCACTGCCACAGCTTACTTCAGGGTGGAGGGGTTCTGAGAGCCAACTCCAGTGCTGAGGGGAACAAAGAGAGGGCAGACCAAGAAAAACACCCAAGTACACAGTTAGCCACAGCAAAGATTGGACCAAGGGGCCAAGACTCTCATGACAGCATCTGAAGGAAGAGATAGGCAGGTGCCAATGCAAGAATTCCTCCAACAACCTGAAAAACAACATGATAGCACCAGAATCCAGTGAATCCATGCAACAGGAAGACTTGAGCACCCTAATC